>AYEL01027978.1:0-29608 GCA_000484575.1 Olivierus martensii | reverse complement strand
GGTAGGAGAGGCGAATTTCGGCGGTGGGGAATTTCTTTTGTTTAGCCGACTCGGTGTGGAGGGGGTTTGGGCGGCGCGGCCCACGGCTAACCGGACGGTGTCCGCCCGGACTAGTCCAGATGGCGTTCGGCCATGTTGTCGAAGAAAAGGACGAAGAAGTCGGGCCGGTAGACTTCCTACTCGGTAAGCCATTTGTGTGACGTGGACGATTTAGCTGGTACGGGTACGAATGCCACAAACCGGTTTGGTAGCCGGCCGGAATTCCCGGCCGCTTTTCTACCTCACCCTGACCGACTTTAAAACGCCAGCGCGGTTACCTACCGATTTCTGGCAGCGGAACCCGCGTTTCGGTGCCGGGCCTAATTGCCATTCGGCTAGCGGAAGACGCGGCCGCTTATTATTCTACTCTTATTATTGGCCGTATTCCGTCAAAGACCACGGCCAGTAATGAGAGCGAAGACGATGACTACGGACAGAAAAGCCAACGTTACGGGTGGTCGTCCTTTCCAGATTTCGTCGACCATCGACGGGATTACCGGTCTTCCTTCGGCCCCCGACCATCCGCTCCGAACTTCCAGCCAGTGGCCGGTCTCTGGGGCCGATTGGGCCCGAGAAACGTCCGGTACACCCTGGGGCCGCCCAGTCCGGGTCCCGACGGTGGTTAAGATTTATGGCCACGCGTTAACGGTGGATGGGAAGAAAGGGATAGGTAGCGGTTTGTTTGTCCCGTGGTCTGGACTGTTTCGGGTTATACGGTACAATCGTAAACGACCAGTTAGCTTAAATAATAATAAAAGCGTCGGCTCAAAAATTGAATGACGTTTAAGAATCCTGTTTCCGCCCGCTGAATATTTTTACGGAGAATTTTCCGTCCCGCCGGCAGTCGGTAGCTTACCTACGGAAATTAGTCGACGTCTAACTGTTCCTGGTGGTCCGCACCGATTTAGGGTAGGGCCCGGACCGGGTGGCGCCAGGGGGAAGACGGCTAAAAGGCCACCCGTCGTCACCTATCCGCCGTCTTTTTCGGATCCCAACCGGGGATTCGGATTATCCGAAAGGAAAGTGGCCAATTTCCAACCGTGACTCTACTTTGGGGCTCGGTGGTTGTTTAAAGTAGAATTTGTTAAAGGAGCGCTGACCGTATTATTTGTGTCCACGGCGGGCGGGAAAGGGTAATCCGTCCGCGGATGTGTACCGCCGCCAGAACTCCTCCTAGCCGGACCCGCTTTCTCACCCGGGCGGCCGTTCTTTCCTTCTTTGCGCACCTGTCGACCACCGGGCCGTGTAGCTACAGGTGTTTAAACGGTAGGCCGGCGGCTTCCGCCTACGCCCGCTACACCGTCTATCCGAGGAAAACCGATACCGAGTTGGAAAAATTAAGTGGTTATCGGGTAGGAGCCGCGAATGGGGTGCGGGTGGAGAGCGAACCTGAAAATGGCGGCCGAATTTCGAAAGAGGGACGATTAGGCGGGTACCCGTCCGAGTGTAGCTTCTACCCGTATTAAATGAAGTAGGCCGGCTGCGGGCAGAAAAATATAAAGCGCCAAATTTCTTCCGGAATTTTTACTGCCGATGGAACCGGGACGGCCGATTCCGTACGGGCGCCGACTATTATCCGGGACCCCGCTCGGTGAGAAAACGAAATGGGGCTGGACCGTCCGGTTGTTAATTCTGGGAAACGGAAACCGGTTCGGCCCCGACCGGTTTTCTAGGAAACGGCCGCCGCGCACTCGGCCTTTGGAAAGTGTTCCGCGCAAATAGGGGCCCCGCTTAACTAATTAGGGGTCTCGGTCTAGGCCTCGGTAGTACGGCGCGGCCGGCCAATAAATATCCGGGACCGGTAGTTAAGTCGGCCCGACTTTCTCCGGACCGCGTTTTAAGGAAGAACTTCTTTCCGAACGGGTAAAAGTGGTGGTGGAGCTACTTTACGCGGTTCTCGGCCGCCTATTTTGTCCACCGTTTCCTTTAAGTAAATGAAATGTTTACCGCAGAAATCGGTCTTCCCGCTCTCTGCCCGTTGGTTTTCCAGCCGAGACGGGTTTCTTCCGTTACGCCCATATTTTACGCTCTCGGTTTTCCGTGTCGGTAAACCGTTCGGGGAAAGGTTACGGACTTTCGAATTGTCCCTCTTTTTCCGGGTAAGAGTTTGTTTTTCCAAATTGGAAAGCTAAACGCTACCTTTCCGGTAACGGCGTTTCCGAACGGTGCGCCGGAGTCGACGCCCAGACCGAAGAATTATTTCGTGGTCGAAATTCTTCCATTCCGGTCGGATGGTTACCTATTAGCGTTAAATTTTACCGGCGTTAACCCGTCCACGTTATTCTCGACTAAGGGAACGCTGTTAAGGCGGGAAAGGAAAATACACGGGTGACCATCGATGACGTAGCGGGCGGAGGTAGGGCTGTAAATAACAGGTAGGCTGGTCCGCCATTTTTGGTCTCGGCGCATTCGTCGCTTCTGGTAAAGAAAACGCTTACCACGCGTTCTCCTATCGGTTATCCTGGCTTATATACTGTATATATTTGGTGATTGTTTTATTCTATACGCGAAAAAGTTTTGATATTCGAACGCGTTTTGTTACAGAGTATAATAATATAACTACTACTAAAAAGAAAAGTTTTCTTTAATTACCTCCTTTTAAAATGGTGGAACATTTTTTTTTACAAATAGTCGCTATTATAAATAAATATTTGTACGTTAAAATGAAGAAAAGAGAAAAACTGCCATAGGTGGAGAAAATAAAATCGACTCGATAAAATAATTATTTCGACTTACATAACTTGTGTTTTTTTAGCGATTGAGCCCGATTCGTAATACATTTTTGTTTATTGTAACTTCGGTTGTTTGCTGAGATTTTTAATTCTCATTATATCGATATATTAACTTCGATACTTATTTCGTAAAGTTTAGAATTTCCAACTATCGCTACCACAATTCTGTATCCGTATTGAACTTGTATCCGTATTTCTTGGAAACATAAAGAGCCGGAACCCTTTCCAAGAGCCGTTTGTACAATTCGGAGCCGAACCACATCGCCAATCACCATACGAACGTACGGGGAAGGAAGGAAAAGTGTGGGCAATCGCCGTGCCCGATACAAGACGGTAAATGTGTAAATACGAAAATAAAACCGGCTTAAAATTATACTCGGGCATCGACTTTTTCCCGTCCTGGGAGGAAGCGTCCGTAAACCACGTCGGGAAAGTGTTACGGATGGGCGACCTAGGGAAACGATGGGTATAAATTACTCGGTTAGGCCCTAAAAACCGTTAAGTCCAGTTTTACCTGTCGGCCTTAGGCCTGGAATCCGAAAATACGCCCGAAACTGAAAGTGACGTATCCTCCTGTTTGTACGCCGTATACCGGCCAGACACTCGCCCGAAAGTACGGTATAAATAAATTTAACGTTTCGGTTTCGGGTCTAACTGCCTAGCCAATCAGAGTTTAGTATTCGGTAGATAAGACGGCGGTGCGCGGACCGAGAAAAATTTTCCATTCGAGACTTTTAGGTTCCGCGCATTTAACGCTACGAATAATAAAAAGCTCTTATTTTATCAATTTGTTTTAAATAAAATAGATTATACAAATCTTAAGAAAGGTAATAACTTTTATAATTTTGATGTTTCGCTTGTTAATTTACTCGTTGTTGCTGTTGTAGTCTAGAAAGGCGGACCTTCGGTCCTCGGCGCGTCCTCCAACTCGAATATGGACACTAGATGGCGCTGTATAAACGAGTCGACACAACTTTACGTTAATGTGGAGCTTAAGCGGAAACTGAAAGAAACATCTCTCGTTTCAGTTTCTGCTTTCCGATATAGTGGATTCCAGGCCTTAAAGTTCCCGTTAGGCTAAGAATTCGCTACACCAGAAAACTGCCCGACTGATAACATAAACTGAAAGGAGCGAAGTTATGTTTCGGGTTGCTTTCAGTTTTCGCTTAAGCTCTACATAAACATAAACGAGTCGACAGTAAAGTCACTCTACGCTCCTACAGAGAAGTATGGACACGACCTCGAATGCCGCCATGTTCGAGACATCTATTCTAACGCGAAGCTTAAATATAGGTACCGATTCAAAACAGAATACCCTTTTTTCCGTTATATTATACATAATTAATATTTATGCGAAGATAGTAATCATACGATAAATAATAGAGTGCATAATAAAATAAAAATAGGATAGGTCAAAGTTAACTTCTTCACAAGCTGTAACTATAGCCTTATACTTCACCTGCTTTTTGCAAATGGCGGCCATGTGCTGAAATTTGATTTTGGAGCACCAGTTGAAAAGTCATAAGGGAAATAAATTTTTGGTCATGTACTTCTGTCCATGTGGTTAGATAAGTATTTGTCAGGTAAACATTGCAGTAGCACTGTCACAAACAATGGATGATGTACTTATTTTAGCAGTTGCCACAGTTTTCTATCCGGAATATATAAGTGGTATTTTCCAAAATGGCAGTTGAAGTCTATATGAGGAATATTTAGATAGTCATTGTTGGTATATAATAGAACACCAATAATAATTTTATCAATTATTCTAGATTCAGACATTTGAAAAAAAAATATAATTTTAAACAAACAATTTGTCAAAGACATAAATTTCCCCAGCATTAATTTTAATATAATTTTTTATAGCTAATAAATGCCATAAAATCAAAAGAGGAAGACAGTTATGGCACTTTTTCTGATAACAACACACACGAACTAGTTTGCATGGTAAGGATGGACATGGAAGAATTTTTTGCAAAATAAAATACCTGTATTTGCAGTTTGTTTTTTGTATCCATATATTGCTAGTAGTCAATAAAGATATAGTTCTATAATACTGAAGCAATAAATTGAAAATACAACTGTAAATATTCAGAATATGGTTTATTATATTTTTTCTCTCACTGTTCCTCATCTTCCCCTATATGATGAAATTTTGTTAGTTCTAAGATAGAAAACTATCAATATTTTTACAGCTCTAAAATTAGGAGTATTAATATATCCTTATAAATTACACTCAGAAACTTTAACTGATTATAGAACATCGAATGTAGAATATAAGAATTATTTCTTATACTAACTTTAAATATAAGCACTTCAGCAGTTATATTTAGTGTTTTCTTTTATTAAAACTTAAAAACGTTTTCGGTATCTCTGATACCATCATCAGTTAACATTGGAACTATAGAACATATTCAAAATTCGAACATAACTCAAATTACATAATTTTAAAATAACGTTACATATAATAAATTGTTATTAATTAATATTTTACATATAATAAATTGTTCTATAGGGAATCTATGTTCCCTAGTAGACGCATCCATACACAACTTGTATAGAATAGAATAATATACAATAAATATAATAAATAACTTATTCTATTAAGTGTTTTATGTTAACTTAAATATTATATGTTAAATTAAATAATATACGTTAAATTATAAATTTTATATATTTATTTAGGGGCGACATATAATATTTAAGTTAACATAAAACACTTAATAGAATAAGTTATTTATTATATTTATTGTATATTATTCTATTCTATACAAGTTGTGTATGGATGCATCTACTAGGGAACATAGATTCCCTATAGAACAATTTATTATATGTAAAATATTAATTAATAACAATTTATTATATGTAACGTTATTTTAAAATTATGTAATTTGAGTTATGTTCGAATTTTGAATATGTTCTATAGTTCCAATAACTATGTTAACTGATGATGGATGGTATCAGAGATACCGAAAACGTTTTTAAGTTTTAATAAAAGAAAAAACTAAATATAACTGCTGAAGTGCTTATATTTAAAGTTAGTATCATATTGAATAGCAGTTTAAAAAAGCTTGAATTAATGTTATTTCTTATATTCTACATTCAATGTTCTATAATCAGTTAAAGTTTGTACCGTAGGAGAGGGCTATGAATATGCCGAAAGTGCTTTGTATTAAACGAATAAAATTGTGTAATATAGAATCTGAGTGTAATTTATAAGGGTATATTAATACTCTTGCTTTAGAGCTGTAAAAATATTGTATTAGCAAAAAGCAGTGTTCTGGAATTTTATAGTATAATAGAAAACTATCTTAGAAATTATGTATCATCTAACTATCTTAGAATTTATGAACACTATCTTAGAAAACTATATCATTAAATTATTCTGAAATGGGATTTCAGATTTCATAGGACATAAATTGAATACTCTTTAAGGGCAAATAAGCTAAAATAATAATAAATTAATTTTATTTAAGAAAATAAATATTTTTCTGTGTAAATATGTACAAACTGTTTTCTGATCTCCATGATGAAATGTGCTTGATTTACTCAAGAGCTAAAATTAGCTGGTCATGTGTTATCTGATTCTGGTGTCGTGCATAGATTTCTAGTGGTCTGTAATATTGTAACACAATGTAACTTTAGATAGAGATAAATACGAAAAATATTTAAAAGATAGATTGTAGTAGTACATTTATTTCCCATTGTGGGTATTACTGGATTCAAGAAGCCGATTCTCCCGATTTCCCGAGAAACTTTTCTCGGGATTCGGGAACGGGGAAAATGAAAAAAATTCCCGGGAATGGGCGGGAAGAAATTCTCGCCTGGAAACACTAGTAATATACACCTAGCCCTTGATTTGCACACTCAATTTACATGATTTCGCTTTTACACTGTTTTTAAATGAAAACAAAACAAAATTTTTTTTTTGGGTTTTATTTTGATTGTTTTACATTATGCCATTTATAGATTAAATTAAAAGACATATTGTCATGTTTAGTGGGTTTACAATTTCATTAATAAAGAGTGAATACAGCTATATTTCGTATAGTCCAATTTATTAGTATCATATTGTTACGTTTTGTAGGTTTACGAGTTCGTAGAGATTAACATAAATTAAAAGAGTATCATATTGTCACGTTTTGTAGGTTTACAAGTTCGTAGAGATTAATAACACAGAGTGAATAGCTATATTTCATATAGTCCAATTTATTTACACACAAAACAAAATAATTTTAATAAACATTCAATTAGACTGCACCAAACACACACTACAAGTAATATTACACAAGAGCCCTTTAGCAGTCAAAAGATTTTAATTCAGAAACACTTTTGACGCTCTAGTTTCAAACTAAATTCAATACAAAATCCGATAATTATCTCATACAACACTAATCATATAGTCCAATTTATTCACACAAAACAAAATAATCTTGTTTCATATAAGCTACATTTCGTATAGTCCAATTTATTCACACAATGCAAAACAATCTTGCTTCACTATAACTAAATCGATAGTCCAATTTATTCACACAAAACAAAATAATGTTGTTTCACTATAACTAAATTCACAATCCGATAATTATCTCATACAACACTAATCTATGTCTTAATTCAGAAATCCGATAATTATCTCATACAACACTAATTTATGTCTTTAATTCAGAAGAACTTTCGATAATTATCTCATACAATACTAATCTATGTCTTTAATTCAGAATAACTGACAGTTCTTCCAACACTAATCTATGTCTTTAATTCAGAATAACTCACAGTTCTTCTTACTCCACTTTCTGTTTCACTATAACTAAATTCAATACAAAATCCGAAAATTATCTCATATAATACTAATCTATGTCTTTAATTCAGAATAATTAATTATCTCATACAACACTAATCTGTGTCTTTTATTCAGAATAACTCGCATTCTTCCTAGTCCACAATATATGTCTTTAATTCAGAATAACTCACAGTTTTTCTTAGTCCACTTATGTCTTTAATTCAGAATAACTCACAGTTCTTCTTAGTCCACTTTTCATGTCTTTAATTCAGACTAACTCACAGTTGTTCTTAGTCCACTTTCGCTCCTTTAATTCAGAATAACTCACAGTTCTTCTTAGTCCACTTTAGCTTTCACAATTTATCGCTCACTATTAACTTTTACTGTCCAAGTCTCACAGTTCAACTAAACTCAAATTGGGCTTGCAGCTCGCCTATTTGTACGGAATATTACTAATTTTTTTTTGTACTGTATTCGATGTTAATTAATGGTTTATGTTTTCATTTTCAAAAATAAATTGAAAAAGTATAAGCATTAAATTGTGTCTAAAAATTAATGAACCAACCCCCTTGTTTTCCTTTAATCCTTATCTCATTTTATACAGTTATAAAGAACATATCCTTGACTTTTCATTACCTTTTTTAGATCGATTTACACAGTTTACAGTTTAAATGAACATATTTTTCTATTTTGTATGAATTCTGTGTCTTGTTTTACACGGTTTTGGTTTGCACGATTTTTCCAGGAATGTATCTACTGTGTAAATCAAGAGCTGAGTGTATATATACTGATACATGTATAAGCTAACTCACAAATTGCAAGAGTTATACTTATTGATCAGTGACAGAAAAAAATGGGAGTTATGCATGAATTCTTCAACCAGGAAAATTTCAAGAATTGAGTAGGAATTTTTCTGTATATCAGGAAAATAAAAATGATGTGATGGTGTGTTAGTTCCTTTGCATTGTGTTTAGAAATAATATAAATTTTGGGAGGCAAGACAATTTAGATCTTGAGACCAATCTTTTTGGAAGTTTATATGTTCCAGGTGTAAATTTGTCCATCCAAAAAAGTTGTAGTATGTTTTTTTTGTTTATTTTTAGTGATGATGATCATTAAGATGAGAATAAATGCTTTTGTCTTTAATCTATTTCTTGTTGTTAGATGAGGACGGAAGTATATGCAGATGCCATAATCTCAAATTATATGGGCCTAATGAAAATTACTTATGATCCATATCTATGGCTATGGGCCAGATCTCGACTAAATGTATTTTAAATAATTGCTGTTCAGAAAATTGTAGGTAGTTTCTTGATATTGGTTTAAATTGATCAATGATTAATTCCAACTGTTACTAGTAAGATAACTATACAAGTCATCCAATGCATTATAATTATCTTGAGAACATTAGCAAGTTCTTACTAATTTTGATTATACAATAATGATTTTATGAATTTTTTAGTCAGACATGGAGAATGAGGAGTCACATCTTTCAGTAAGATAATAAATAATATATACAATGAAACATTTCAATATTCCATCACAATACAGATAATCCTCAACTTATCATTATTTGACCTATGATATTCTGATTTTACAGTTGCCCTTACAATATTTCAAAACTATTGATTGTTGATTGTTTTGACTGTTTTGACTTACAATATTTCAAAACTGTTGATTGTTTTGATTGTTTTCATAGTATATTTGCTAAAAATAAATGGTTTTTTAAAAATGTAAAACAATTTCTTACCATTTTGAGGATCTAGATCAGTTCTGGATGATTTTATACTTTGGAGCCTTAGTTCAGTTTTGGATTATTTTATAACATTGAGTACTTTGGATCAATTCCAGATGATTATACTATCTTAACCTTTAACACTCCTCTGCCTGGTGTGACCAGTCAAGCGTCCACCCCTCCTGCTCTCCGGTAACTGGTCAGACCAGTCAAAGTTTAAAAACCTAAACTTCGTCTCCAATGACTTGGTAGCCAAGACAAAATTTAAAACTTAATAACTTCGTAATTTTCCTAGCTATGCTAGACAAAGTTTAAGACCCAAAAACTTCGTAATTTTCTTTCCACTCCAATGTCTTGGTAGCCAAGACAAGCGCGCACCGTCGTTCTGCTCCAATGACTTGAGCCTTGGTAGCCAAGACAAGCGCGCACTGTCGTTCCGCTCCAATGACTTGGTAGCCAAGACAAAATTTAAAACTTTTAATAACTTCGTAATTTTTGATTAAATCGAGAAAAAATGGTTAAAATCTCAAATTCTATCATATTTTTCATATTGCTGTCGTATTAACCAAAAATTTGATTTACGCTGATATTTTAATAAATTTTAAATTACCCTTTAATTCAAACCCAATCCGTACCAGTTAACACATTTGTGATCTTTGAACCGCCAAAAATTCAAGAATGGATTGTCCAAATTTGTCCGACTTGCTCTGTCATGTTCCACATATCCTTCAGATTTTATCCTTACGACTTGCTCTATCATGTTCCACATTTCCTTCAGATTTTATCCTTACTTTTTTTTTACAGATATCATAAACTGCTCTATCATGTTCCACATTTCCTTCTTAGTTTATCCTTACTTCTTCCCCCAAAAATTCAAGAATTGATTGTCCGAATTTGTCCGACTTGCTGGGACCGCCAAAAATTCAAGAACGGATTGTCCGAATTTGTCCCACTTGCTTTAAAAATTCAAGAACGGATTGTCCGAATTTGTCCGACTTGCTTTTATTATTCAAAAACAGTTTGTCCGAATTTGTCCAACTTGCTCTATGATGTTTAAATTCAAGAACGGATTGTCCGAATTTGTCCGACTTGCTTTTATCATGTTTTAACGGATTGTCCGAATTTGTCCGACTTGCTTTTATCATGTTCCACATTTCTTTATCCGTACTTCTTTTTTACAGATATCTTGGTCCAATAAATTATAATCTAGGGAAGTTTGGCCCCTTGTAAATAATATGATTTTGCTGTTTATCCACACATAAAATTCGGTAAATTAGTTTTATTTAAAAATTTATAAATTTTAACTTATCAGAGAAACAAAGCAACCTATACCACGATTGACGCGGAAGTCAGCGTCCTAGATTATGGCGGGAAATATCTAACGATTTTTCAAATCAGCTGATTGTTTGTTTACATTAGTTATATTTTAAAAATAACACAAAAATTTAAACAGTAAAGTAATTTTTGTGTTATCTGCAGTCGAAACAAGTAATTTGTAGACGTTGTTTACATTAGTTATATTTTAAAAATAACACAAAAATTTAAACAATAATTTTTGTGTTATCTGCAGTCGAAACAAGTAATTTGTAGACCAGGGGTGCATAATTATTGTCAAACAGCGTCCATCCAAGGTGAACTACATAACTCAGGCTATGGGCTAGTTACATTATGTTGACTAAGGGGAGAGCCATGACAACCCATCCCCTTTATTTGAAAATGCTATTATTATTATATTTTAACTTTTTTTGAAAAATTAATGACTTAGAATGACAAAATACAGAGTAATAATTCACTGTGTCACGTGACTGTAAAAATCGCATCTGACGTCAGATCGCAGTCGATGCCATCGACTAGTTGGCGGCAGGCCTAATATTCATAAAATACGGTTAATAGACCAGCGTCCCGTATGGTTTATCTAATCGGGGGTTAACCGGCGCTAAGCTTAGTTTCGAGTACCATTTCATCGCTTTAGTTGAAAAATTAAGAATTATACAGGAAAAAAAAATATGGTAAATCAGAAGAATTTTATTATTTCGATTATTGATTATGGGACTGTTATCTGGTCGTCATTGGCCAAAACCAAATTAATATATTTAAATAGTATACTTTTATTAAACATTTTACACATCCATTTCACGATACTTTAAAAAATATGAATATTGGACACGGTATTCTGTATCGTGATTATTATTTATTTACTCGAAAAATAATATGGATGAGGTCGGATTATCCCTTAATGTCGCTGACACTAGGCAATCGTTAGACTACTAACTCGTGGCCAGGCTAGACTAAGTATTTCTCGTCGATTTTTTCCTTTCCGGTTAATTTACCAACAACAATTGATTTATTTAATAATTATCTAAAACAAAATATTTATACGTTATGATTTTGTCTTTTTCAATCGTTTCTTGTACTTGGATAAGTAAGATCAGTGTTTGGTTTACTTATAACATAATTTGATCTTAACTGTAAAATAAATAAACACGGGTATTTGGTAGGCCGAGTATCCGCGAGTAGCGGCCGCCGGAGAAGGGTAAAATTTATTAACGCGAAACGTTTGTTCTTCGCCTATAAAAATATTCCACTTTTCGCCGATAGAAGGAAATGTCCGGCAAAAAGACCCGTTTCGGTTAAACTAGGGCGGGAAACGGCCTCCCTTTTGCCTAAATTAATTTTTGGACTTATCTATACCGCGGTCCGTAAGTCGTACCGGTAGAAAAGGGGGACTACCGATGACCCTTTTACCGGGCGCGGAGTCGGAAAGTGGGCCTATCTAACCTAACCGGCTTAGCGGAATTGTTGACCACTAACTAATTTGCCAAGAATTATTCGGTGGGTTTTATTATTTCGGCTCCACCTAGGTAAACCTGGTTTCCGGTAAGCGCCTCTGTAAGTTATTCGGCTTTCTTTCGTAACGCGCATTCCACCGTTTTTTTTAATTTCTGTCCGTCCTGGCCTTAGATTCCGGTTCTTCCCTTATCCCCTAGTGTCGGAATATAAATTATTTTTAATCCGCCGCATAACTTATACTAAGGCTTTTTATTCGAATAAATTGTCGGTAGGGAAATTTTCCTGTTAATCCGTCTTCGATGACCTCCGATCGAAACTAATATCCGTCCTTTAGTTGTTTTTTACGGCTCCTGCATTCCATCGCTTTTCCCCAGGATTCGTTAAAATTTAAGTGGACGCCTATTCCGAACGTGGAGACGGCCAAACCGTTTCCTCTGGTCATCGGAGGAAAAACCACTAGCTCCGTATCGAGAAGAAGAAGCGTTTTCGGAAATAGGCCCGACAGTGGGAAAACTATTACAATTGCGAGTTAATAAAAATGTTGCGTCGTCCGCTAATTACCTAATGTTATTTCGGTAAGATAAATATTTTCCAATCTGCACAAAATGATGGAGATTACCCAAAACTACTTATAATCCACTCGCTATTCTCATAAAAAAACAAGTTTAATTTGTATAATAAATATTTACAGAAAATAGAGATATATTAAGCCCGCCTTCATTAATTTTCTTTTTAATCGGTAATTTTCTAATATTAATATATCTGTACGTTTAACAGGTACGCGTTATTTTAACCGATTCGTACGAAAACAACTTTAATTTAAATAAAATTATTTTTACTTTCTTAGGCTACCGGCCTATTTAAGAATCGGCTATCTTTTTAAATAATTTACTGTTTAATTCCGGATTACAGTTTTCGCCTCTAACCATAGCGCCATTCCATCCGTCGCCACACAATTGTGTCTGGATAACGTACATCTCCCATCTGGCCGGTAAACGTCCTTTGTGGTAAAACTATTACCTAGCTTTCCCGTAATTAAATTTCTATTTTCGTCTAATAATAATTCTGTTTGTTAAGTTCGACTCGGTTAAGTCGTAACTCGGCCCCGCCATCTTTAAAAAGCTCTTCTATCGGCCGACAACGCGCTTTAAATATTTGTGTAGTAGAATACTGTATTTCATCCGTGAGAGGGAGAATATGATTGTTTGTTTACACAAGGTCAGGACACGGTATCAGATTACGCTCTGCGATATCACATTACAGAATAAATTGTCTTCATTTGTTGGAAAAGTTTTTTGGAATTATGAAGTATTTGAATCATTAGATGTGGAATATCATCAAGAATGTAAATATATCAACATTTTTCTATTCCGATGCCAAAATCATGAATAATTTGAAAAATTATATATTGTTTACAAAGGCGTAATTAGGCCTAATTGTTGCTTTCATATCTTTTTTTCTTTTGGTCCTTAATCAAAAATTAAAAAACGATATCAGGACACAGTATATGGACAACAAAATCAAATTTTTTCGTGCCAAAAAATTAAAATGCAAAAAAGTTATGGCAAAATATGAAATATCAAATATATTTCATATTTCTTGGAGGGTATGAGAGTGTAAATTTTTTAAATTGAGGAACGTTAAAGGTTAAAGAATTCAGTATTCATGTCACTTTATAACAAAATTTTTTTCTGAGTAATTATAAGAAATAAGTTCAACTAATGAATTATTATGAATAATATACT
Organism: Olivierus martensii; assembly: GCA_000484575.1. Lineage (NCBI taxonomy): Eukaryota > Metazoa > Arthropoda > Arachnida > Scorpiones > Buthidae > Olivierus > Olivierus martensii. The sequence goes on along the minus strand of AYEL01027978.1, from coordinate 15,787 downwards.
ATACCAGAAATAACCAGGAATAATGTTGTCAATATTGCTTTACTTAACATAAATTATTCAATCATAATTAATTTAATTTGTTTCTGAAATTTCTAATTTTTAATCAGTTCTATAATTTAAAAAATAATGTTAATAATTTTTAGGAGTTATTATATAAAATATATTTCATTAGGTTGAACAGTTAGGTTGTGAAGGGAAAGTAGAAGAGGCACAAGGAATAATGAAGCTTTGTGACCAATTAAAAGAAGAAAGAGAAGCATTACAGAAATCATCTGAACCTAATCATTGGTTACAGGTATGTTTCATTTTAAAAACTCATACTACTAGTTTTATATTATGCATTTTAAAGATGTTTTTTATAAAAATTATTATATAAAGAATTTCTATGAAACATCTTCCAAATGAGTTTGCCTATGGATGGTTTTTCGTATGGAATCTGTAACTTGATAATTATATTAAATCATAATGGGAATAAATTTTTATAGTTACTCTATTTAGATTAATAAATATTAAAAGTTATTTATTTTAAACAATTGGCAAAATATTCCAATATTTCAGAATTTCATATTTCAGCAATTAACAATATTTATTTAGTAAATCATTATGGTTTCTCAATTAATAGATATTATAATTTAAAAATGAAAAAAATATATATGTTTTAATGTAATATAATTAATTTATAAAATCATTCTGATATCATCATCCATTTTCTTCACATCTTGTGTGCTGGTTGAACAGCTGAAAGTAGGACTGCTTCTATCTTCTGATCATAACATCTTGCAACAAATGTTAAGGTGAGGAGGGGGAAAATGTTTTAAGATTTTGGTTTTAATAATATATTATAATTGTTAACTTTGAAAAATATAAATATGTGTGATTCAGAGGTCTAGTATAATAATATTTTAAGCTTGATTTATTTTAATCTTTATTTTTACTTGCAAAATAGTCATTGCTCTTTAATTTTATTGCCCAAAATTTAGAAGTCAGTTTTAATTGCACAGTAATGTACATAATATACAATGTAGACTTTTTGATAATTTATAATATTTAATAATTGGATTAACTGGTTGCAGTTTTGAAAGATTACCATGCTAATTATGAAAAATTAACTAATGTTGTCTGTTATCAGTAATATATAATATAGGACAGGGATGGTGAATCTATGACATGCGTGTCCAAGTGGCAAGTTGAAAAGTTTTTAGTGATGCAAAAATTGGAGCTGATATATTGATTTTAATTAAATTAACATTCTGATCAACACATGAGGGATAGTTTATACAGAAATTTAGCCAGTTTTGGCATGCACTCTTATAAAGATTCACCAACACTTATATAAGATATTAAAATTGAATGTCCATAAAACTAATTTGTTAATATCAGAGTGGCAACAGAAGCTTGTAGACAATAAGTTTTGATATACTATTTAGGGCTGCTTTGCATTAATATTTTATGTCAAAGGATTGGGAGAAATACCATAATTTCAAAAGTTTATTTTATATTTCAATATTGTACTATGAGGATTTATCTTTTTGTTTATTGACCATGAGGGAATGAGAAGTATAAAGGTACTATCATTTTTCATAAGTGAATATAATGCTTAAAGAAGCATACGATATCGGTCTCGGCATTCCTGCTGAACCGCTCTTCCGATCTTATTGAAATATTTTTTATTTCTTTATTAATAATTAAATTTTGAAGAAAGTAATATAATTTTTCAATATATATATATATGTAAATTAAAATGTACTGAGAGTGGAATAATGAAGAAGTGAGCCACCAGGAGTCATTACATTGTTAGCAGCTGTTGTCTTGAGATCTTTTTGTCTATGTTATCCACAGTGACTGTTTGTATATTGGATTGACTTCAAATTGTTAATTGTGTTAATTTACCAGATACTATACAGATGATGAGTTATTGTGTGTTTTTAGTTACTCATTGTATTTTCAAAAGTCAAATAAAAATATACAATATTCTTTTGATTAATACTTAAAATAATATTAATCAAAAAATATTGTGTATTTTCAAAGCTTAATAAATAATTAATGTTATCTTTAACTAATTTCTTGACTACTATGTTGTAATGGCTGGGAAGGACCTCTTCTAGTTCCTGATCAGTTTTTTTTTATCAGCATCTTTTTCCTTGAATATTGGTGAGGTACTAAAGAAAGCCAGAGAGCAAGATTCTGCTGCAATAGGATGACAGGAAGTGGAGAATTCAGTACTAATAATATAATTTGTGTTCAAAATATAATCTCTTTTAACACATTGATGACTGGCTAGGTACAGTGAGTCAAATTCAGGTCACTGCAGAAAATCTAAATTTGATCCATGGTACCTCAGCAAAACACTTTAGACAGGTTTTTTGTAATCTTTTTTTGATCTGTTTTTGTTTTTACATAAATTAGTCTGATTACTGATTGAAAATATTTTTGGTTTTAAAAATCAAGAGGATTTATTTTATATAACAGAACAGAAATGAATCTTTACTATTTTTCATAAATTTATAATTAACTATTGAGAAAGTGTATATCAGCAGTTATTTTATACTGCCATAGGAAAAGTGAAGAATTCTATATTATTTAAAATTTTTAAATATTATAATTGTAAGTAATCATTTTTACTCAGAATGTAATAAATTCTGCATGATAATTTAATATTCATTAAATTCAGATTAAATGAAATTCTGTAAAGATTTCACATATTTTAAAATATTGTAATGTTTACTATTCTTTAGAAAAAAAAACTATTATAAATCAAATTTTTGAATTTTGAGAGTGAAACTTGTATTAACTCATTGATTGCTCAGCAACTTCAGCTTCCAGTTGCAAGAGGAAGGCCAGCAAACAATAGAAGTTAAGCCTAATGAATACGTGAAAAACAAAATAATATAGTAAAAATTGTCTTATCTTAATTTTTATCAAAATCTTTTAAAATTTTTAAAGCTGATTAATTTTCTTTTCTTTCTCAAAATATAAATAATTTTTTTGAATTTTATTTTTTTAGAAGTTTTTGTTACATATATTAGATTGCTGAAAATTAAATAATGCTATTATTATCATCAATAGATATTTATTATCTTGTCTTTCTTTATTTGTATAATTTTTAGCATATTCTTTTTATAAATTTTTGAATTTTTATTAAAAAAATCTAATACAAACAAAAATCATCTTCTGTCACACACAATCAGCTATAACATTCTTTATCATCATCATCATCAAGCTTCTTCCCATTACTATATCGGGTCACTGTTTTTGATGAGCCTTTCTCCATTGCGTTCTGTCCTTTGTCCATTCCCTTCTGAGACCCTTTGATCTCAGATCATCATCCACGATATCTTGCCGCCACCTCTTGGGTGGTCCTCTTTTCCCTCAGATCGTCATCCACGATGTCTTGCCACCTTCTCTTGGGTCGTCCTCTTTTCCTCCTTCCTTCAACTTTTATGTTCATAAGTCTTTTGCCCGTCCTCATCTCTTCTCATTATCTGGCCAAACCATCTTAATCTATTTTCTTTTTCTTGGATTTTTTTGCAATATCCGTAACCTTCACTGTCTCTTGGATGTGTTCATTTCTAATTCTGTCTGCTTGTTTCACTCCGCACGTCCATCTTAACATTCTCATTTCTGCCACCTTCATCCTTTGTAAATTGGATTTCTTAAGCGGGATTTCCGTTCCATACAGCATTGCTGACTTGCAATATCCGTAACCCTCACTGTCCCTTGGATGTGTTCATTTCTAATCCTGTTTGCTCGTGTCATTCCGCACATCAATCCTAACATTCCTCATTTCGCCACCTTCATCCTTTTGTAAATTGGATTTCTTAAGGGGAGTGTTTCCGTTCCATACAGCATTGTTGGTCACAGCATTGCTGGTGCTCTTGTCCTGTATATTTTGCCCTTTAGATGCACAGGGATCTTCTTATCGCATAGCACTCCAGAGACTTTTTTCCAATTTTTCAACCAGCCTGTATTCTGTTATTCACTTCTCTACCTGTCTCGCTCAATTCATCAATTGAACCAAGGTATCTGAAGTGGTCTGGTTTCCTGATTGTTGTTTCCATCAGTTTCAGCTCCTCATTTTCCTGGGTCCCTATGTTGCTGGCCCAATATTCTGTCTTGCTTCTGCTGATTTTCAGTCCTCTATCATTCTGAAGCTCTCCTCCAATTCTCCAGCTTTTTCCCTGACCTTTTCTGATAGGACATCTGTCACTGTGTTGAACAGATAAGGACTCAAGTAGGTCTCCATCAGGGCTTGCCGAGCCATGATGGAGACCTACTCTCACTTCAAAGCTGCTCGTTTCTCCCAGGCAGGTTCGTACTTTCGTCTTGGTTTTCCTATACATTTCTTGGCTTAACCGGACATATTTCTCTGGTGCATTTCTAATTCTGAGGCTTCTCCAAACTTCTTGTTTTGGCACTCTGTCAATGCTTTTTCCATGTCGATGAAGACCAGGTGGATTCTTGCTGTTTCTCTCTGAACTTCTCCATCATTTGTCTCAGGAAGAAGATTGCATCATTTCTCTCTGAACTTCTCCATCATTTGTCTCAGGAAGAAGATTGCATCAATGGTTGATTTTCCTGGCATGAAACCAAACTGTTGACCCCCAATCTTAACTTCAGCTCTGAGTCTTTTGTCCAGGATTCTCTCCAAGATCTTCATGGTATGTGACATTAGTTTAATTCCTCTATAGTTGCCACACATTTGGATGTCCCCTTTTCCCTTGTAAATTGGGACAATAATACTTTCTCTCCATTCGTCTGGTATCTCCTCCTCTCTGTAAATCTTCCCCAAGAGGTCCCATAGTAGGTCCAGCCCTTCTTCTCCAAGGGCCTTCCAGGCTTCAGCTGGGATTCCATCCAGCCCTACTGCTTTCCCATTTTTCATCTGCTTCAGTGCCACCTTTACTTCACTCTTTGTGATGTCTCTTGTCAATCCCTCATTTGGTATTCCATCTTCATGGTACTTTCGTTCATTCTCGACGTTTAGCAGCTCCTCAAAGTACTGTTTCCATCTATCTTGTATCTTCCCAGTGTTCCTCAGGATTTCTCCATTGGCATTCTTGATCTGCTTAATGTGTGTAATATCTTTTGCTGTCTGTCTTCTGTATTTGGCAATGCTATATATTTTCTTCTGCTCTTCTGCTGTTTCTAGGTCAAAGCTATAACATTCTTTACTTTTCTTTAATTTGATCTTAGTTGGTTTATTGCTCCACTAATACCAAAACTACAATCCATGGCATAAAGTAGGATTGTCTGTTTTTTTGGTAAACAAATGGCTGCAATAAAACAACAAATGTGCAATGCCCATTTAAATAGTAGTCAACTGATACAAATTATGAATTGTTTTAATGTTATCAGATTCACATTAAGCATCTTTTTAATGTGTGTGAGGATGACTACACTGTTAAGCAAAGCTTGCATTCAAAGAAATGGCTGATATTTTGAACAAATGTTTTATTGTTGCTATGATTTATAATTTTGTGACATAACTCTGTAATAAAGCCTTTCCAGACCTATGTTCATGAGACATTTTATGTTTGCTTTTGTCCATAGAATATGCATGTTCATTTGTATCATTGACATATGGATTATTCTGTATATTATATTTTTTGTTTTGATTATAACTTTTTACTGAAAATATGTATGGCATTATATGATTTATATCACAACAAAACTGAAAGAAGATTCCTTGGAATAAATAAAATAAAAACATAAAAATTAGAAGTGCTCAGTTAACTGCTTTGGTTAAAATTCTTTTCCATCATTATTGGAATAACTGATTGACAGAGAAACAGCAGACAAAATGATTTTGCAAACAGAACAGTAATGAATTTTGGATAGCAACTAAAATATATTAAAACAAAAAGCAAAATTATAATACAGACATTAACATCTTTAATAAATAAAAAGATAAAAGAGAAATAAACAGAACATCAACACAGTAGCAAGTTTAAACTTAAGAAATTTCTATTTTTTTGATAATAACAACATTTTTAGCATTATAGCAAACCATCTTCAGTTACATATAATCTAAGACTAAAAGGACATCAAACAATAATAATGAAAATTACGATAAAAAATAAAATGCAATTCTGTAATTCTAAATGACACATCAAACTAATAGATAAAATATTATCATAAAATGAAAGTTTAACAACAATGATTATAAAAATTACAAAATTATAAAAAGTTTCAAATAAAACAGTATATGAGATTATAAATCATTAATAATAAACTTACACTATACTTTATAATATGTCAAGAGTAAGTGACATCAATGGTTCCAAATAACCTGTTTATTAAGATAGGTTTTCTATCCTAAAATGTTGCAGAAGACTAATACTTGTGATTTAGATATAGAATGGAGACACATTTATTGAAATACCTAAAGGAACCTAAAGAAAATGGGATTGGAGAAAACAATGATTTATGAAGAAAAGCTGAGAGGAAGCAATGTAATTAAAAATAATACACAAGAGTCCTTTAACAGTCAAAAGATTTTATTCAGTAACGTTTTCAACACACTTGGCATCTTCTTCAGCCGCTACAACAATAGTCATGTTGTAGTGGCTGAAGAAGACGCCAAGTGCATTGAAAACGTTACTGAATAAAATCTTTCGACTGCTAAAGGGCTTTTGTGTATTGTTTTTAGTTTGTGTTTAGTGCAGTCTCATTGAACTTATATTAAGCAATGTAATTAAAGAAGATAGATCCATATAGTATAGAAATGATGCAAGAAGCAAAAATATGATGTAAATTGTAAAAATAATTTTATAAGAAATCAGAAATGCTCAAAATTTATGAATTCCCCATTATCAATATTTATTATTACATTACACTTTATCATAATGAACTTTAATAAATACAAAAATATATGAATCAGACATAAAAAGAATGCTTTCCATATATCAGAGCATTGTTCACGGACTTGAATCCATGTGAATTAAATTGATCAATCACAGAACGTATTGGTTACATCACCATCATAAATATGAGTGATCATAAATCAAGGAGTAATCAAGGCTATTTAATTTTAATTTTTTAATTTTTTTGCATTATTATTTTAACAGATTAAGTAAAGTTAGATTAATATTGATTATAGTCTTTGAGAAATTATATTTATTTTCTACAAATATTAAAATGGTTATTTCTTATCTAACAATATAAAAACATTTTTCTGTATAAATTATTTTTATTAATATATTAATAAAAGATAAAAATTCTATTCATACTTTGAATGTATTCTGAAATAAACTGTGTAGTTGAAATGTAATAGACTATATTGCTTATAAAAATACTTTCAAATAATTATTATTTTTAAAATGTTGAAAATATTTATTGATAGTTTTTCAGAATTTAATTAAAACTAAATTGAATTATTATGTATTTTATAATTTAATCATATTTTTCTATTTCGGCTTTTAAATTTTTTCAGGATGATCTTTCTAATATTGTGATCTATATATAAAGATAAGAATATATCTTTGTATATTTTCAACAAATAAAAAGATTTCTAAAAAAATTAAAATGAATATTTTTAATGCAAATGAATAAAGCAGCTAGTTAATTTTATTTTAAAATAATTTTCTCTTTTTAATAAAATGTCTTCATAAAGAAAAACTAATTGGAAAGTTTATTTTTGAATTATAAGAATTTGGATATAAACCAACTATAATATCAAATATCAATATAGGACTATTTTTTCAACATAAGACTAAATAAAAAAAAAAAATTCTTAGTTCTACATTAATGAAACTTTTTATAATGATATCTTTTCTGTATTATCTCAGAATCCTTTCTGTCTGAGTTAATGTGTACTGAGAAAACTAGGGATAATAAACTATGATAACACTGAAGGTTTGATAAATTATTATTATATGAGATGGATTTAAATATATCCGTGGGATGTTGTATCCCCTGTTTTCAAGTTAGACTTTATGGAATAACTTCTAAATTATATAATAAAAAGCTTTTAATTTTATTTACTGCTGTTTTGTTACAAAAATAAAAATAAATCAACTTGAGATGAATGACATTTCACCTTCAATAATGCAGAACCTCGATTAAATGAGTGTCAGTTAATCTGACTTTAATTATATGACTGTATTGGATATCTTCTCTCTTGAAAATAGTTCAGAATTCACAAGTGTTTTCAGATATTTTCAACATTTTATTTTTAGTGAGTTGCATGTATCCTGAAATTTTAATGTTATATAATTTTTTTTTAGTTATTATATTTGACAAAACTGTTATTTGGAGATCTGATAAATTATCTCCTGCAGCATTTTAAAATGATGTATATCTGGATCATATCCATATCATTTTCAAAATGCTGTAAAGGATAATTTATCAGGTCTCCAAATAACTGAATTATCAAATATCTTAACTAACAATCTCAAATCTGCATCATTTCTATGCTTATCATTAGAAATCTTAATTAAGATAATAAATTATTTTAAATTTGCCGTTAATAAGTTTCAGTTATTTCCTTATTTACAATGATCTCTGAAAATATTACTTTCATTCTAATCTATTGATTTTAATTAAAATTTTACTAAATTTAAAGATTACCTTCTAGAAAAATTGTCATATGTGATGTCATAAAGCCTTTAAACCAATAACAACGAAGAGTGAAATATACCTTATTTCTTTCTGTTTTAATGTTGATCACTAGCAATAGAAAAATTCAAATAAAATAGAATAATCAATCAGTTAGTATACACAACAAAATTAGTATGAATTAATTAATTATTGAAGCAATGATAATTCATAGAATTCAGGGCCATAGAAACTATTTAGAAGAAAATTTTAATTTGTTCAGAAATATAATAGATTTTTAATAATCATACAAAACTAAACAGCACAATCAAAAATCCATTTAATCTTTAATGTAATTCTTATAATACAACTTCTCCCATCATGTGATATTTTCACACATTAATCAATCATTCTATTCTAATCAGATTATACTCTTTAAATGCTCATAATAAAAATAGAATAATTTATTATTATTATAAATATATAGGCCCTTTGTTAATTTTCTCATTTTTAAAATATTGGTGAACATTGTAATTAATCACTCTTCCTTGGCACTGAGTTGATTTTCAATGTCCTAAAATCAAATTATTCTTTCTCATAAACAAAAAACAAACTAAATAAAAAAAAAAAAAAAAAAACACTTAGTATTCTCCCTGAATGGAAAGTGGCGTCATCTGTAAAAAAAAAAAAAAAAAAAAAACAAAACTTACTGTTGCTTTTGTCACTGACAATACTTTTCGATAAGTACTCACTTCTGATTGGTTGAAAATGAAGGGGAAATTTAAAATGTACAGACTGTATGTATTTATAATTCCAAAATACAGTGGTACCTTGGATCAGAAACGTCTCGGTTCACAAACAAATCAGTCTACGAACACCATTTGCGAACAAATTTTGCTTCGCTTCACAAACAATGCTTCGGTTCACGAAACACACACACACACACACACACACATACGAATCGACAATTGCGCCCAGATAACAGAAAAGTACACACACACGTACACACACACACACACGTACACACACACACACACACACACACACACACACGTACACACGTACACACACACACGTCACACATACACTATTCCAAAGACATATTGATGACAATTATGTCTCTACACATTAATAAGAACACACACACACACACACACACACACACACACACACACACACACACACGGAGCGCACGTGACTTGCTGCGCACAGCCTCGCCCCCAGCAGTAATCCAGTTCACCCAGCTCTTATGAGTACAGTAAACTTCCAACCAGTGTTGATATTTTAGTTTTTTTCTTTATTTAATTAAATTTATCTCTTATTACGGCTCCCAAAAAAATTAAAAGTATTAGTGAAGGTGGTGTTAAACATGCTTTCTTCTAATATTACTGTTATATTTATTTCCTTTCTGTATTATTTCCACACATAAAGCCATAACACGTTAAAAATTTTTTCTAGGACAAAAAATGTATTATTTGGATTTACATTAATTGCAATGGGAAAAATTGATTCGGATTACGAACTTTTCGGATCACGAACAGGGTCAAGGAACAGATTGTGTTCGTGAACCGAGGTATCACTGTATATAGTCTTGCAAAAATCTGTAATCCAGCATAACTTATATCTTGGTTATTGCCAGATTAATGATGATCCTTTGTATAAAGTTCTGATTTTTACTTTTTTTTTTTTTTTTTTTTTTTTTTTTTTATAAAGTTCTGATTTTTTTTTTTTTTTTTTTTTTTGAAAATTGAAAATCCAGTTTCTTTATAAAAGAAAATACAAATAGCTAAAATGTCATTTACATACTGCCACTATTTTTAAATTTACAAAGAAACAATCTCTGACATATTATTTTGATTTGTATGAATTTTAGATTTAAATTCACACAAAATGAAATACATTTTTCTTGTATTTGAAATATGCAAATTTTGGATTTGTATGATTTGAAAATTTGAACTAATTTTTGACTTATATAAAAAATATATTTCATAGATATGAATGAATATTCAAAACAAGTAATTTGTTCTTTGAATATGTTTTAAATTTCCTGCTTTTTGTGCTAAACAATTTTACATAATAATAAACACATAAATATTTTTATTTCATTAAATATAATTAGATAAGCACTATTAACAGATAAAATACTAACTACTACTATTTATATAATTATTTTTCTCAGATAATAGAAATTATGAATATTCTTTATTTAATATTTTCTTTGTATGATAGAAAATTGAAAAAGCTATAATTAGAATGATATTTATTTCTTTTCCCTTTATACTATAAACAACTGAGTTCTGCTGCTTCTACTGACAAAAGAAATCACAACAAGCACTTGAAGCAGGATACTGAGGAGGGCCGTAATAGGCCGAAAACGTTTCCGGAATGAGATTGTATTATTAGTATATGTAGTGCATATTATATATATCTAATAATAAATTAGTTTTTTATCCTGCTTCAAGTGCTTGTTGTGATTTCCCTTTATACTATATTTTTGTTTTTCTTAAGTTTTAACATTAATAGTTTTAAAATATAAATATTTAAAAACTGATTTACATTAAACCTATTTTAAGGTAATGTAGTAAGCCTGAATAAAAAAATTATCTTAAACACAATTATCTCAATTAAATTTTATTGTAAATCTCAAAATTTTTATAGTTTTTGGCTCGAAAATTGTATTACATTAAATTCAATCTCTACTTATTCTTCCAAAAATCATTATGCCATCTGATAGCTTCTCAATCAAACTTACTCTGTTTTATCCTGTCTGAAATAGGATATCATCCTCGCATTGATTAAACTGATTATGAAATAAAAAATCTCAGTCATTCCAGACTGAAATTTTTCATTTGAAGTATTTAACCAGCAAAAATTTGTGATGATTACTTATTTTCAAAATAATTTAATATTTTAATTTACTCCAGATTTTATTAGAACATGAAATGGTAACTGGAACTTAATGTGTTAAATTGAAATCATTAGTAAGTATGCAAATAATTTAAAGTTTGAAATAAGTATTGGTCAGTTTTTCTTCTCACATAAAAACCACTAACCATAAAATTCAAGTATTTTTGAGCTATAATATTTTACAGAATCAATCACGTAACAAATATATTTTTACAAGTATTGATTGTTAATTTTCTAATGAAAACTACAGATTTATCAAAAATTTTACAATTTATGAATTAATTGATATAATTACACTCTATTTAGCTATGATTCCTCAATGAATATAAACAATTCTATATTCAAAAATGCCATCATAATAATCAGAATTTCTTATTCTGATTTTATTTAATCAATTAATATATTCTTTGGTCATTCTTCTTTTCAAATAACCAGTAGAGAACACTTGGCTGAGATTGGTTCAGGTGTCTGTCTCAGCTAGAAAATGACAAGAATAACAAGCTGATGTTTCCCAAAATATTACAAGTGATCCATTTGTTTTATCTTTTGTTTTTGCTTTTATCTTTGATATTTTTGCTAAAATTTTATCAAAAATACATTTATATTATTGTTGGAATACTTATAAATTTTAATAGAATGAATGTGTAGTTAGTAGTAATTAAAAATTTCTTGTTTTAACTATTAATAATGTGTTTAAAGAATAATACATTTGCTCTTGTCAGAATTAAGTAATTTTCAACTAAATATTTGTTAGAAAAACTTAAAAAAAAAAGATAAATATTACTAAATATAGATACAGATAATACACAACTTATAATAAGGTTTGGTTTGAATCCAGAAGTTGTAAATTCAAGTGATTGGAAGTCAGATATAACCTAAATTTATGGATTACCCATAGAAATATTTATTACTACACTATACATTATTTTAATAAATTTAATGAACACAAAAAGAAACCAGGTACAAAAATGTGCATGGTCTTGGGTTTGCATATGAATTGCATTTGACTAATCACAGAATTTACTAATTACATCATTGTTGTAAGTATCATTGATTGTAAACCAAGAACTTCTTGTATTTTTTTTCATAGACGTTTTCATAGACCTCATTAATACCATGGATCTCATTAAAGTTAATAGATAATATAATCATATTTTCAAATTCATAAATAAATTTCTTCAAAAAATTCAATAAATAAGCAAACAATAAAATATAAACATTATATATAGAAAAAGATTGATTAAATGCAAATTCTTAAAAAAATGATTTCACTGGGAGAATTAGAGAAACATAGACCAATGACATACAATATTAAACAGTGTAATATCTTTTACTTTGTTTGTGATATATTTTTCTTAATAATAAAAATATATATGAGAGATCCATGATGTGCTAAACAACAATGAATCAGAATATTCAAAATTATAGTTTGTGGGATTATACTCAAACTTTTAAAGTAAAAATTTTACACTTATTTAAATCTTCAACATACATAAATAACTAAAGCTGTAGACATTTGCAACTAATCAGAATAAAGAAGAAAAACTAAGCACTAAGCAGAATTAAAACCTTTATTTCACAAAGGAATGTTTTCGACCATTCTCCACTGGTCTTCATCAGCTAATGTCAACCCCTATACAGAGAGCCGGGAAATTTCTCCAGGTCTGTTTACATAGGTCACAGATGGTTGGTGACATGAGCTAAATTATTGCCCTGCACAAGACAGAGTATCTGTTCTAGTGCTTACATCCAAAATGTTACATTAAACAAATTACTTGTCAGAAACGTAAAAAATAATAAAAACGTAATAAAAATGACAATAAAAAATAAAAAACAATAATAATAATTACAATACATAAAAAACTAAGGCATAAACATGAAAAATTAAAATCTTTAAGCTTGTTTACATAGGTCAGAAAACACAGATGGTCGGTGACATGAGTTAAATTATTGGCCTGCCAAGACAGAGTATCTATTTTAGTTAGTTACATCAAAAAGTTACACTAAACAAATTATTTATCAGAAATATAAAAAAAATAAAAAAATAAAATAATACGAGAAATTCGTGGAACCAATTATTCGCACTAATCGAGGCCTACCTGTATTTATATAAAATTAATTTTAGTTAACAAGCTTGGTTTGAACCTTGACCTCTTCTGAAAAAATTAAAAGTGTGGGATTGAATTGAATCTGTATCCTTCAAGATGGTAAGTGATTTCTTCACTATGCAACTTCTGTGCTTTTTCTTTAGTGTTTAACTATTTTTAATATTACATCTTTGAGACTCATTAATACTATATAACATATGATTTGATTTACATAAAATTTCTTGAAACAATCCATTTATGTATAAAGAAGAAAACCTAAGCACTAAGTAGAAATAAAATCTTTATTTCACAAAGGAACGTTTTCGTCCATTCTCTACTGGTCTTCATCAGTAATGTCAACCCCTATACAGAGAGCCAGGAAATTTCTCCAGGTTTGTTTATATAGGTCACAGATGGTCGGTGACATGAGCTAAATTATTAGAGTACTAGAGAATTATTAGAGGATTACTGGAGAATTATTAGCTACTAGAGTATCTGTTCTAGTGCTTACATCCAAAATGTTACATTAAACAAATTACTTGTCAGAAACGTAAAAAATAATAAAAACATAATAAAAACGACAATAAAAAATAAAAAACAATAATAATAATTACAATACGTAAAAAACAAAGGCATAAACCCGCAAAAATTAAAACCTTTAAGCTTGGTTTACAAAGGTCAGAAAACACAGATGGTAAGTGACACGAGTTAAATTAATCCCTGCCAAGAAAAAGTATCTATTTTAGTTACTTATATCAAAAAGTTACATTAAACAAATTATTTATCAGAAACATAAAAAAATAAAAAATAATAATAATAAAAACATAATAAAAACAATAAAAATAGAAATAAAAATAATAATAATTACAATATGTAAAAACCATAAACCCAAAAAATTCAAAACCTTTAAGCTTGTTTACACAGGTCAGAGAATGCAGATGATCAGTGACATGAATTAAATTATTGCCCTGCACAAGCGGGAGTATCTGTTCTAGTTGCTTACACCCAAAAACGTTACATTAAACAAATTATTTGTCCAAAACGAAAAGTCGGCTGGATGGTCGTATGGTAAAGCCGTGCCTTACCTAACCATAACATAAAAACCCATGGATGCATTAAGGTAACAAAATGTTGGACCAAAAACGTGAAGGAAAAAACATAAAAAAACGTAAATAATAATAATAATGATAATAATAATAAATTTTTCCTGTACAACGTGTGCTAATCACAGTCCATTGTCCCAAAGCCATGCGTCAGAGATCGTAAGAGGCAAAGGAAGATGAAATAAAGATTATTTTAAGGCAAGGCCTTGAACACGGTTTCTGGGTTGGAAACCTTTTGTGTGTGTTCATGCAGAAGAAAGAAGCAAGCTTCACAGCCGAGCAGCAGTGTGCAACCGGAAAAGACAGTGTGTCTCTCAGCCCTGCCATATTGTATGCCTGTGAGAAAGAACCGTAGGTTGTTGGAGAGGATTGATGAAAGGAGAATCACCTTTAAAAGGACCAACAGAATCTTCCAGTGCCTGCAGAACCACAAACCATCTATTCATCCCTGTTTGAGGTCTGGTGTATACCGGATACCTGTTAAAAACAGCACTCTAAGCAGGGAAGAGGTGTATGTTGGTTGGACTAGACGAAATCTGTGCACTAGGATTAAGGAGCATCAGCAGGACATTAAGAAAGGCAAAACCCACACGGTACTTAAGACAAGAGTTTTTGAACATAACCTGTGTATAGACTGGCTAGGGGCCAAGATCATCCAAAACTATAAAAAAGGTGTTATAGGGTTTGTTGTGGAGTCCCTTTTTATTTTGAAAGGAGCCAGTTCAGCACACGTTATTAACCGTGGTGACTGTGTTACGACCTCCATTGCATGGCTTTGGACAATGGACTGTGGTTAGCAACGTTATTGTACAGGAGAAATTTATTAATATTATTATTTATGTTTTTTTATTTTTTTTCTTCGCGTTTTTGGTCCAACATTTTGTTACCTTAATGCATCCATGGGATTTTACGTTTTTGTTAGGTAAGGTACGGCTTTACCACACGATGATCTGGCCGAATTTTCATTTTGGACAAATAATTTGTTTAATGTAACGTTTCTGGGTGTAAGTGACTAGAACAGATTACTCCCGCTTGTGCAAGGCAATAATTTAACTTGTGTTACTGACCATCTGCATTCCCTGACCTGTGTAAACAAGCTTAAAGGTTTTGAATTTTTTGGGTTTATGGTTTTTACATATTGTAATTATTATTATT
>AYEL01027900.1:0-47543 GCA_000484575.1 Olivierus martensii | reverse complement strand
CACACAAGATGTATTACAACAGAACAATCCTAACAGAAAAACCATACACCACAACAGACCAGACATCACTCTAATAGTCAAGCAAAACAAAGTTACCTACATTATAGACATCTCTATACCCAACATACACAACATCCAGGATGCATTCACCCAAAAAATTAGCAAATACACAGAACTCTCACAAGAAATTAAGCACCTCTGGGGACTGCAAAAGGTAGTAACGGTACCCATCATTCTCTCCTCCACAGGAGTCATCCCTCACACACTACACAAAAGCCTCCAAACATTAGAACTACATCCCAAGACATACATAACAATACAAAAAGCATCACTACTCAATGCATGCAACATATTAAGAAAGTTTCTCAACACTGACACAGACAGTTAACTCACAATTAAACATCACAAGTAGCTATGTCTTGACTCGTGTCCGACATAGCACTTTGACCCGGAGATATTCCGTGCCCACATTGATGTAATATAACATAATAATAATAATATTTTTTGCTATTTATTATATATATTCTGAATTTAGATTAAATCAACTGAATTTGATATCAAAGAATAGATATTCAATTATAATATTTTTAAAATCTCTATAATCACTTTAAATTTAATAATAAAAATACTATAGACTACTACTACTACTACTATAGACTACTACTACTACTACTATAGACTACTACTACTACTACTACTACTACTACTACTATAGACTACTACAGACTACTACTACTACTACTACTACTACTACTACTACTATAGACTACTACTACTACAGACTACTACAATAATAATAATAATAATAATAATAATAATAATAATAATAATAATACTGTACCTTCTTCATATTTATAAAGATTAATTTATAAATAAAAGTCAGCTTAATTCTATCAAGAATATCATTTTAAGTGACATAATTCTAGTAATTACCTTACTGACAGGTAGGACATTAAAATTATTAATAAATTTATTTCAGGAGAATTAATGATATAACTATTTTGATTTCAAAGTTTCAAAACAATCGTATTCTAAGCTATAGCCTCAAAAACCTCAAATATTAATTTTTGTCAAAATAGGACTAACATTAAAAATCCATCAAAGACATAATGAACTATAGACTACTACTACTATAGACTACTACTACTACTACTACTACTACTACTACTACTATAGACTACTACTACTACAGACTACTACTACTACTACTCAAATAAATAATCGCAAAACAAGCACTTTTAGCAGTAAGGAATATTTTAATAAAGCTAAACAAATGTTTTTGGCATGTAGCCCTATATGCTGAAAACATTTGTTTAGCTTTATTAAAATATTCCGTACTGCTAAAAGTGCTTGTTTTGTGATTATTTATTTGAATCAATCAAATCTGATGACTGCTACTTTTATTGACTCCCATTTACGAAAACATTTGTTTAGCTTTATTAAAATATTCCGTACTGCTAAAAGTGCTTGTTTTGTGAATATTTATTTGAATCAATCAAATCTAATGACTGCTACTTTTATTGACTCCCATTTTAGTATAATTTTTCAACCAATATGGAGAATAATTTTCATTCATTATGGAGTATAATTTTTATATGAAGAAAGGATATTTTTCCCTCTATATAAAATACTCAAATGATCAAGAAATAACAATTTTAAAAGTTTCCATAAGATAAACATAGAAACAAATCCCTCTTTTCTATCCCTTTGGACAGATTTCCTGTTGTCTGATTTTTCTACATCAGTTTAGTGGTTCCTCTATAACATCTTCAAATTTCAACATTCTAGATCCTAGAGAAGGTATGCAAATTAAAAGCAGATAAATATACAAAATGGTTCATGTGTTTTATATATATATATATATATATATTTGGATTTGTAATGTGTAGCTCCTAAAATCCTTAGATATTATCCTATTTTAACAAAAATTAATTCAGTCGAACCTCTCTAAATGGATCAGTTTCAGACTGACGAGGGAATATCCACTTAACTGATTTCAATAACTTAGCATGTATATTAACATAGAAAACACCATTTCTATAATCTATAACAAGATTTTTATTATCTATAAATATATACAATACATGCATTAAAAATCTATTTGCTATGGAAATAATTGGTAATTTAATTTTTGAGTTAAACTTTTTTTTTAAATCTCAAATATATTTGTGACTAATTTATAAAAAGTTTACATTCTCAATACAGTGGTGCCTCGCAATTCAACGTTCTGCAATTTGTCAGTCTTGTAATTCGACAATTGAGTTTCGCAGGAAGGCGCATGTGCATGCATGGAATTGTGTGATGTCATTTGTTATTTGCACAGTTATTTGACAATTCTTGTTAGGCTGCTTGGTGTTTGTTCATGTTGTTTGTTTTAATTTTCAATTCTACATTTTAAAGTAAAAAATTTACACATCCATCGTTGTTATTATTTTTTTGAGTGAAATTTAGAGATGGTCGAAAGAGAACTGAACGGAAGAATAATTCAGGAAAGAAGAATTTGATTGAGCATAAAGAAGAAAGAAATTGTAGATAAAATGCAGAAAGGTAAAATAATTACAGATGTAGCTCAAGAGTATGGCATTCTAGAATAACTTGGCAACATTTTGCAACATTTTAAAAGATTATGGATGCTGGAGTGTCTGCTGGAGCACAAAAAACTTCTGACAAGAATAGATCTTTAATCAGTTAAGAGATGGAAAAGTTGCTTCTCACCTGAATTAGATAAAAAATAGATAAAGGGAGATCCAGTAATGGATCTCCCTTTATCTATTTTTCAGGCAATGATCTGTGAGAAGACAATGTTAATTTTTGAAAAATTACAGAAGAAAACTCCAGAATAAGCTTCAGATCAAACTGCGAGAAGAGATGGAAAAGTTGCTTCTCACCTGAATTAGATAAAAAATAGATAAAGGGAGATCCATTACTGGATCTCCCTTTATCTATTTCTCAGGCAATGATCTGTGAGAAGACAATGTTAATTTTTGAAAAATTACAGAAGAAAACTCCAGAATAAGCTTCAGATCAAACTGCGAAATTTAAAGCAAGTTGAGGCTGGTTTCATAGATTCAAAAGTAGAACAGGATAAAAAAGACTTTATTCCAACATCCAAGGGCTAATAAATTGTATGTTGTGCAAAAAATAGTGTATTTTGTAATTTAGTGTGTTATACAGTAATAAAATACATATAATGATTTAATGATCATCATCATCTATATATGTAAACATCCACAAATACATAAAGAATGAAAAGAATAAATGTTCAAATCTCAAAATAGTAAGAATTAAACAAAAAATTCAAATCCAAATTTTTGTATGATTATAAAATGTTTCTTATATCATAAAATTAAGAAAAAATGTTTATATCTAATTTAAAAAAAGTACAGAGATGCAATAAATTATTACAGATATTGAATTTGATAAATCTAATATATAGAAATATAATTTGAAATGTAAATATAAATTACATTTGTAAACTGCAACAGATAATATGATTGCATTCTTGATCAAGTTATCATTTATTAATTCATACAATATTTACAAGATGTAAATGCATGAAAATCATAATATAGAGTTTAGCATATATTGCTACAATTTAAAATTATTACATAAGTATTTATGTATTTGTCCAATTCATACCTTTTCTATATTCCTTAAAATGGATTTAGCTATTACAATTATTTTTTAGATAGTCCTCTCTGTGATTTAATAAAATGTGTTACAAAAATTATAAAAACATATATTAATAAAAAATGAACTACAACAAATTTTGAGTTATTACCTTTGTTGCATGGCTTTTTAAATTAGCTTCTGATTTCCTCTGATATTTTACCAGAGATTTTACACTTTCAAAATCATGTAGAGACTTATGTAATTTCTGTTAAAATTTATTTAGTTACATTATTATTAATTTCAAAAATAATATAAGTAGAAAAATATTACTTACATTTTGTACAGTATTTAATTTTTTAGAGTTGTTCTTTAATTGAAATAATGCTTTTTCCAAATGTTTTTTACACTTATTAAAGTCAATTTCTTTTTCTGACAGTTCATTTTTGCTATTAGTAACTTGAAAATTTATCTATTTAAATATTTAAAAATACTATATAAATTTAATTTAGCATAACTAAATGCTTTAATTAACAAGAAAAAATTTTTTATAATTATTATTAAATAATTTAAAAACAATATATAATCAAATTAGAGCACTACTTCTGCTTTAAAATAAATTAACAATAATTGTAATTGTGTTTGTGTTGAGGCGTACAGTTTAATGTCGTCCATGTAAAAGAGATATGAATGTATGTTTGTGTTGAGGCGTACAGTTTAATGTCGTCCATGTAAAAGAGATGTGAGTGTATGTAGTGTGTTGTTCGATTTTGTCTAATGTCGTAGCCACAGTTCGATGTGTTCAGTTTGTTGGAGAGTGGGTTTAGGGCGAGGCAGAACCAAAGTGGGCTGAGGGAATCGTCCTGGAAAATACCACATCTAATGTGTATGGGTTCTGTGGCTATATGATTGTTATTTATGGTGATGTGCAGTGTTGTTCTCCAGTGTTGCATTATGTTTTGTAGGAATGTGATGTATTTGGTATTGATTTTATATATTTGTAGTGTCTGTATGAGCCATGAATGTGGTATGCTGTCAAATGCCTTTTCGTAATCTATGTAAGCTGCATGTAAGTGTCTGTGTTGCCTGTGTACTTGTTTTAGTATTATTGTATCAATATCAGCTGCTCTTTGCACCCCATGTGACTTCTACGGCAGCCTTTCTGTTATTCTGAGAGAATATTGTTTTCTTCGATGTGTGCATATATTTTATTGTTGTTAGATATGAGGTTAAAATTTTGTATAGTGTTGGTAAACAAGTGATTGGTCTGTAGTGTTGGTAAACAAGTGATTGGTCTGTTTTATTATTATTATTATTATTATTATTATTTTAGAATAAAAATAATTAAAATTATATATATCAGGAAAAAGATTAATTTTAAATAGTTTTTCAAAATATAGTGGTACTTCGGTATACGTCATTAATCTGTTCCAGATCTTGGACTTACACCAATATACCAAACAAATTTTTCCATAAGAAATAAAGGGACAGTGATTAATCCGTTCCCATGAAAAACATCCTGATTATTGGCATATTATAACATTGATGGGGTTGTATAAAATAATTTAAACACATGCTAATACTAAAATACATAAATACAAAAGCAATTACAGTAGATGAAATAAAAGAAAATTTAACCTCACTACCTTGCTAAGAAGAGTCAAGTGCCTACTAGGATGGTGCTGAAAAAGGAAGAGGAGATGTTATTGTTTGGAAGGAGAATCTGCTTTCAGTAAAAAAGTTCAGAAATCTGAAATTCTGGTGTTTTTTTTCTTTCTATTTTCTATATCTTTTCCCTACTCGGACCTTGTTCAGGCTCACCAGGTTTGACTTTTACTAAAAATCTGTCCAAAATATTTTGCCTCTGCTATTTCTTCAGGATGTTTTGGAAATATTACAACTTGTTTGGGCTTTATTGGGGTGATATTTCTCTGCAAGTTTTATATAAGGAATGTGTTTTTTAAGAGAACACAACAGACTCATACAAGTACTAGCACATGAGTCTGTCATATTTCAAACAAAGGTTATATACCAAGCAAAATTTTTCACATCCAAACAGGATGTACCAAGTTGGACTTATTCCAAAGCAGATGTATATCGAGGTACCACTATACCAGTCAATTATGCATTGTCCACAGTATCTTCTTTATTAAATTTTATTATAAAAAATAACTGTTAATAATACACTTGGTTAATAATGAATAAACTTTTGAAAATTTATTGAATTATAATGTAATTTTCATCAAGTTCATTTATTTTATTTGTAAAATAGTAAATTTTAAATTGCAATTATACTTTTAATGAATTAAATTTTCTTATTGAATCCCAAAAGGATTAATACTACAATACCAGAAATTAATAATAATTTTTATTTTATTTTCATTACTTAAAAATTATCAGTTGAATATTTTCTTTAACATAACCACATTTGTTTTAATATCATTGGTATTATATAATTTGTGGAGCTGTTCACAGTATAGTCTTGAAATATTAAATGTGAGTATATTATTAAAATTTCATATCTTAATTTTAAATTTAAATAAGTTTAATTTTAATTTAAATGAATAATATAATTAAATATGATTATTATTGACATGTTGTAATCTTATAATTACAAACAAATTTACATGCTCTTCGAGTTAAAAAATTCATGTTTGCAAACATGAAATTTCATTTTCAAATTTCACAAATTTTTAAAACTTGTCAATGATTTTAAACAATATGATAGCAGAATATTCTAGCAATCAATATTATGTAAAATTATACAATTACTATATTGCAATACTATTTCAAGATGGCAATGATTATACCAAAAATCTCTGGTTTTATAATCTGAAGTTTTTGTTCAAATTTGTGAAATAAGAAACTTCTAATTGTTCCAGTTGTTTAATTATATTATAAAACACAGTGTATAAAGTTATTTCAATACTTTAGGGCCAAATAATAACAATATCTGAGTTACAAACAACCTGAATTATGATCAAAACTTGCAAACAAATTATGTTTGTAACTTGAGCACATGTATTGACAATATCTGAAATATAACTACAATCTATCCATAGCAGTTCCAGATTATTCTTAAACTGGAATTATTTCAATAAATATATAAATATGATTTGATAGCTTTTAACTAACATCAAAAAGATTACTTGTTGAACACTTGATAAATTTTGTAGAATATGTGAAGGTTCATGAAATTATAGTATTGCATTTTATTGGAATATAACAATTCTTAAAAGATAGATAATAGTTTTTAAAATATGCTGGAGATTTAATATAGAGAAATAAATTTAAAATTATAAAAATGTTATTGAATAATTTAATGAATTTTTTAACAAAAAGAAATATGTCTAAATCGATGAGATATTCATAATGATCTGTTTTTATTTAATAGTCTTTAGAAATAAATACAGCTAGTTATAAAAGTCTGGAACTAGGGAAAGTAACTATTGTGTTTTTATTGTTCACTTCTGTTACAGATAATACATATTTTAAAATGAAATGATTTTAATTGAAAAGAATTTTTGCACTACTATTGTTAAATGATTGTGAAAGTTTCTTTAAAGTGGATTTCAATAGACATCATCCATAAAAAAAAAAAAGTATTTTGTATAGAGTAGTAGCAAAGCTGATGATCAAATTTAAAACTACCATCAAAATACAAAGCCCATTCTAGTCAGCCTTGCATCTTAGAGAGAATATGTATAAAAAATTTTCAGAGAATGTACTTCTAAATTAAAATTTCCCTATTTTCAAACTTATACCCATATTGAGCCATATTGTATGTGTGTATGAGTGTTTATGTGATTATATATATAATTATTTAAGTTACTTTAGATATAAAATTCTTATTTTTCTTTCAGAAACTAGGAGAAGGTACATCATCAATTGGAAGGTTTTTCAGAAATATAAATGAACACTATGAAAATGATATTTTGACTTTAGTTGCTTGGGCTGAAGTACTCATCATGCCATTGTCTATTGTCATGTTGTTAACGTAAGTTCTGTTCCTTATTCTTATTTAAAATCGTAAACAGAATTATAAATTATTATGATAAGATGAATTTCTCATTAATATAATAAAATCCTGATACAAATAATCCTTGACTTCTGATAGGATTTGTTTTGAACCCCAATGTCAGAAGTTGAAAAGATCTGAATTTATGGACTATTCATTATCAATATTTATTATGGCACAATATTGTAAAAATTTAATGAAAACAAAACTGCAGGAACCAGCCACAAAAAGAATGCTGTACAGTAGACGAGTGATTCTCAACCTTTTCATACCACGTATCACCAAACTCAAAATTCAAAAATTCAAGTACCACCAACAAAAATATGCCTTGTATACAAGTAAGAAGTCAAGATTATACATGTACCACTAATCATGTCTCACGTACCACATGTTGAGAACCACTGCATTAGACCATTGCACATGAATTTGTATAAGTGTGAATTGCACTGATCAGTCATAGAACTTACTAGTTGCATCCTCATCATAAGTCAAAGACTGTCTGAAGTCTGAGATATATGAGTGTGAGATTGCCTCAAATTACCAGAAAAGTTTAAATATGGAATTTATTATATATAACTACTGAAAAAATTTAAAATATTGATTTTATTATTAAAATGTATTTATAATAATAAACACACAGTATTTATAATAATACTAAAAAAAATGGTATCATATAATTTTATATACTGTTTTCTCAACAAAGATCCTTCAACAAAATGACTAGGAATAAATAAAAAAATGTGCATCAGGCATATACAAGAATCCTCTGATTTATATTGTTTTGTGTTACATTGTTCTGCACTTAAATTGTTTTCCCAAACTAAATTTATTAATCAAAGTGAGCAAATTCATCTCTACATTGTATTACATGCTCTTATATTATCAATAAATTGGTATCTAAATTGCAAATAATTTAGATCTCACAAGTATAGGTTGTCTTGAGTCCAAATAACATCTGACTAATTCAGTTTATTGACATAGGATACTGACTTAATTCTGGATTCTCTAGATGGAAAGTTGAACTGTTTCCATCAACTAAATGAAGGAATGAGTCATCCATATAGAAGTATATTGTACTTCATCCTGGATGATTTAGGATTGATTCTAGATCCATACCTCTAAATTTTTTAAGAAGTATCTGATTCATTGAACCTCATTCTTCATTTCATAATCAATCCTATTAGATGCTGAAAGATCATCCCCATTTTGTAACTGCTGGTAGGAACATAGAATAAAACAAAGGAAGATTTCACTATAAGTGTAGTCATGGATGAAAGTTGCTTATGTTTTTGAAAAACATCTGAAAAAGTATCCTTTTTTTTTTGTGAAGATATCAGGGCTTAGATGCCACTCCAAAAGTTGATCCATTTTTTAGACAACAAAAGAACCACAAGTGTTATGGCTACAAATTTGATTTGGAAGTTGATCTTAAAATGTTTGGGGTGTTGTATTTTTGTGATGAGGAGCTCAAATTTGATGATCTTATTGAAATTCATAAGCAAAATGTACTTGAATCTGTATTAACCTGGACCTGCAGATAGACAGATCATGACAATTTCAAAATTGAATAAGTGCTTGGACTATTGAAGGTACATCAAGATTCTTGAGAGCATTGATTAAAAGAGCAATGAATAGAAACAACAAAACAAAAAAAATAAAGAGCATGCTTGTTTGCTTTTAGGAGATTCTGAGAGAAAAGAGAGATTTATCTCACAAGGTTCAATGCTTGATTTCTTTCAGCTAATGTCAAAGATTTGTTTATTACAATTTCTATTATTGGATATTGGTGATTATCCAATGATTTGCCTATAGTTAGAGATATCTTTTTCTCCTTAAATTATCATTTGATTTATTAGGTTTTATATTTTATATAAATCTTTCATAAGTACAAAATAAATATATCTGTTTTTCTTAGTTGAAATTTTTACTCTAGAATCAACATTTTTACTTATTTTAACAAAATGATTCCAGAATTGTTTATGGGAAAATCTGTCTCAATTTATATTATCTTGAATAAAGTCACTAGTCTGGGAATAAGCTGCAATGTAACTTCATGTGATAATACCAAAATTTATTTTATTTCATTATTGATACAATTAAATAATAAAATTGCAATAATTGCATATTAACTATAATAATCAAGAAAATAGATAACTTGTTTACTAACTATTTAGTAACAAGTTGTTGCAATGCTAGTTATAAATCATTTCCAAAATTACAAAAAAGCAGTTGTAAGAATATCAACCTCAAGACACAAATACTGATTATTATTGCATACATTGTATGTTTATTCTATTTATAGCAATCTATTGAATAATGAAATCACCAATGGCATATTGCATCATCCAAGAGAGTTTATTGTAACAGGATGATGTAGTATCCTATTACAACCAAGAACTATCTGTATATATAATATACAGATAGTTCTTGGCTTATAACCATTTTGATTTACAACCATCTCATACTTATGACAGTCATATCATTGATAAATTTGTATTCATCAATGCAATTGACCTGAGTTTTATTCTCTGACCTAATGTTTTGATATATAGAAAGCATTCTTTTTTTTTATATGATTCTTATATTTTGTATTTGTTAAAATTATTATGATAAAATGGAGTGTAGTAATAAATATTGGCAGTGGGCAATCTGTAAATTTTGAGCATCTCCAACTTCTGTTTCCAGTTTATGATGATAGGATTCAAAATTCTTGGAACTGAATTCTGTTATAAGTCAAGGGCTAACCATATCAGAAATACAGATAAAAAATGGCAAGTGATGCAATATTTTTGAGTACTAATGTTCTATTGTTATATTATAAATATATAAAACAAGATTCCATTTTATTAGCAAACAAAAATATGTATAAAACTTATTTGTTATATGTATTTATGATTACTTTGCTGCACAATTAATCTTTTTTTCAGAAACAGAACATCAGTTAGTATTGTTTCTTCCCTCTAATAACATAATACTTCTTAAAAAAACAGTTAATGCCCCAAAATAATAAAAACAATATGATAGCTATAATTATTTGGTCCCAAAAAATTCCAGAATATGATAGTTGTAGCATTAATTACATTACAGTATGTTAATATTACAGCTATTGCCTATGTGTATTAACATATAGGGAAATATCTGTAATAAACACAACAAATGCATAAAAAAATAAACTTCAACTAAATTCAATTCTGATAAACAATAAAGAAATAATTATAACAAATTGGTTTAGATTAAACTCTATGTGTATTAACATATAGGGAAATATCTGTAATAAACACAACAAATGCATAAAAAAACAAACTTCAACTAAATTCAATTCTGATAAACAACAAAGAAATAATTATAACAAATTGGTTTAGATTAAATTGAACCTCAAACATGATTCAATCTATTGAGACTTTATTATATTTCAAAATTTATTTAATATATATTACAGAAAATTTTTTTAAGTACCAAATTTATTGAATTTCTGATTGCATATTTGCTAATTCACAGCATTTTATAATTTTCAATATAAATCAGTTCAATTCTTGATGTATATTTGTTATTATACATTTTGAAGTAAAATACAAACATATATACTGTCTGACCAGCTTAGCCATGACCATTGACGCAAGTACGCCTGCGTTAACTGAATGAGTCCAGTGACAAAATAGGGATGACAGCTTCGCACATGGATGTTTTCAAACACATCATAACTGAAGTTGAATGGAAGTTTATTGTAATGTCAAATGCTAAATTAATAGTTTCAACGTTGGAAATAGTACATTTAACAGAACTTAATATAATATTAATTCAGTAATTCCCACCCATCATTATATCGACTGCTTCTCTCCCTTTCGCATTTGAACTCATCCACCTTAGCTAGGCATGGCTTTTGTGGACAGACAATATTCAGATTTCTTGTTTAACATTTTGATACCAAAAATAGAAAAAATTTAAGACTCAATGGACCAAAAACAAGATCTAACTTAGTCTTTTTTCCCTTTTAATTTTTTATATAAAATATCAAAAAATTTAATTTGCAAAAATCAGAAAAGTTTTTGTAATCTTGATCCATATCTGAGTATTATAGTTGAAAATTTTTGAAAACTATATTCAATAAGGACATTAATTAGAGATCAAAAGTTTTTGAAACTTGGGCTACAAATGATGAATTATGAGATGAAAAAATTTTTAAATTTCTTCAAAAAAAATTCCTGGTTTATATATATATATAGTTGATTCCATTTAATTGGGACATGTTGGGACTAATCCATTTTGGCCCAATTAAGTAGCTGCCCCCAATTAAACAAACTAATAATAAATTCTAAAATAAAATATGTAATATGTAGATAAATAAAATAATAATTAGGTACCTATTTTAATGCTTTATTAAACCAAAATACAGAAAATATTTGTTAATATAAATAGTGAAGAATAAATACATACATGATAAATTTTACAATTTCAAATTTTAATTCTGCAAAAATGCATCAAGTGTAGTCTGTCTTTTGATTTTGGTACACCAGTTATATCAGCAGGTTTACCAAACGTTGGAAATAGTACATTTAACAGAACTTAATATAATATTAATTCAGTAATTCCCACCTATCATTATATCGACTGCTTCTCTCCCTTTCAACAAACTGCATATTACTTTAAAAATTTTTATCATATTCTAAATCCTAATTGCTTACTTAATTTGTCATTAAAAAATTTAATTCAGAATGAACGTAATCAATGACAAGGGTGCAATTGATGTTGTGATATTAAACGGTTGAAATCAGGTTTAATATTTGTAACTTGCAGTCATAAATCCCTGCATTTTAAGATATCCAAACAATTTTGATCACATTGATCTTACCATAAGATCAATGTGACGCACATGCAAAATTTTAATAATAATTAAATTATTATTAAAATTCATAACCGCTTATTATATGCAATGAGAATGGGGTGAGAGCACTTCCTTAAGGTTACTCTCGTAACCGCATCTAGCGACACTCTGTCATAGTTTCAAACTCCGTTGGCGCGATATTTCAACAAAGGAAGGGTAGCAATTTTGATATAAAAATGGCATTGTATGTTATAAAACGAAGTGAGTAAGATCCCATTGGTTCTTTAAAAATTAAATATTCGATATTCATATGTGTTAGTAATATTTGTTTTATTTGACGAATTTACTTTGAATCATTTTTTGTTTTTGTTGGAAAATAAATCAATGGCGTAACTTCGATGCTAACAGTTAAATTATGAATTTTTCTTATTGTTTATATAAAAACAAAAATTCCTAACCTTTTTCTTTCAAATTTAATTTGAACAGAGAAAGAATAAGAATTTATTTAAAAAAATTATTCAATTTCATTTGAAATTTTAAGTATTGAATACAATTATATGAGGTTAAAAACAATGAGATGCATCTGCTCTAATTGTGTTGATAGGGATCAAATAAGAATTAAGTGTAAGAAATATATTCTCTCTCTCTCCTTTACACAGATTTATCAAATTCCATATTTTTTGTTATCAAATTCTTGTGCAAAGGAGGTATAGAATATAATCCAATCTTCAAACTCTTCACATTGCATTAAAAGCTAGAATGTGATAAAAATTGTTATTTATTTTTCTCCCTTGGCTATGGAATTTTTTGATAAAATTCCTGTCTTCAATTTTTATTACAGGCCATTACTGAGAAAGTAGTCATGCAGAGTATGTTTGGGATTGAGCTAAACTTTTTGTTGACTAATGCTATCGTTATTCTATGTCAAACTTATATCTATGATCACTCCTATAATATATACAAAATTTACTAATGCCTCCACCTTAATATTCTGCAAATATGAAAAGGAAATATATAAAAATAAAAACAAGTATTATTGATTAATGTACAACTTTTATTGAATACTTTATAAAGATGGATAATTATGTATTTGTCATTAAAAAATTTAATTCAGAATTGAACATAATCAATGACAAGGGTGCAATTGATGTTGTGATATTAAACGGTTGAAATCAGGTTTAATATTTGTAACTTGCAGTCATAAATCCCTGCATTTTAAGATATCCAAACAATTTCTTTGTGTTGTCAAGAGCTAACATACTGCACTAAAATAATGTTCTACTAAATAGGAAGTTGGAAATGCAATAATTAATTTTGGCTTTAATTTGATATTGTCTTGTAAGCCAATCAATTTCTCTTCAATAAAATGTTCTGCAATATAATCGTGATTTAGAAATGGATCTTTTTTATCAAATCAGGAACTTCAAATAAATCTCTGAATCTTGCAATGCAATACCAGCAGACATGACAACTGAATAATCCCAGCTGCATGCACTTGCATGATTCATAACACTCCACTACTGCCCACTTACTACTTAATGCTCCCTCTAAATGACCCATTCACCCCATATGCCCATTTTGAGAAACATTTCTATATTATGACAGGCATATCAATACTTGCCATAATACATACTATTAGAAAATTTTTGATTTCTTTTATTTGCTGAATAATATGATAGAAATATGGAAAATATGATAGAATTTGAGATTTTAATGATTTTTTCTTGATTTACGCAAAAATTATGAGGTTTTTGGGTCTTAAACTTTGTCTATCATAGCTAGGCGTTGGAGCGCAAGATGGAGCAGGTGTGTTTAGCATAGCTAGGCATTGGAGCACAAAAGGTTAAGCAGTCGTTAAGTTGGACATACTTTTGAAAAATCCCTAAAATATGTCAAAAATTGCTAAATTCTGTTTTTGCTACTACCCAATTAAGCGTTTAAATTATGTATTAGTTTATTAGTTTGGTTTCCGATAAATTATGTATTAGTTTATTAGTTTGGTTTCTGTTCTTTGAGATTTGGCCCAAAAAAGTGGTTGCCCCAATTAACCAATGATCCAATTAGGTGGAATCGACTGCATATGTGTGTATGTTATGGTAAAATGATTAATTGCTGATTAAGCATAATCGCCAGTTATTATGCATAATCACCAATCATCTTGCTAAGTTTGATAAATTTCATTAAATTTCTCACTTTTACTGGTGATTTTACATAATTCCCAAGTGAAGTTGGTAAATTTGATAAATATGCCAGAATTTCTCAGTTTCACTGGCCATTATGTATAATTCCCAAATGAATTTGATAAATATTGCTGAATATTATTAACATTTAAAACAATTTTTGCTTAATTTCCAAAATATAGTTCATAAATTTGGTATCATGAAATTTCTCACTTTCTATTGTTTTAATTAATTAGGTAAAATGATTAATTGCTGATTAAGCATAATCGCCAGTTATTATGCATAATCACCAATCATCTTGCTAAGTTTGATAAATTTCATTAAATTTCTCACTTTTACTGGTGATTTTACATAATTCCCAAGTGAAGTTGGTAAATTTGATAAATATGCCAGAATTTCTCAGTTTCACTGGCCATTATGTATAATTCCCAAATGAATTTGATAAATATTGCTGAATATTATTAACATTTAAAACAATTTTTGCTTAATTTCCAAAATATAGTTCATAAATTTGGTAAGTATCATGAAATTTCTCACTTTCTATTGTTTTAATTAATTTATTTATTATAGGGTTCTATTGTTTCACTTTTACAACACCCTCTTAGCACTAATTCATCTTTAACTTCAATTATCTCTAGCTGTAGTAATCACTTATGATTTGTATAAAATGTTTTTATATCAATATTTTGTGGATCTCATTAGAATTTTAATACTATCTAAATTGTTTCATCAATATTATATTCTATTCCAGTTTATTAATAATCTTTATTTAAATACTCTTGGAAATTAGATATATTTTGATCAAGAATATTGAATATTGAGTGTCATCAGAAATATTATTCAATATTGCAGTTTGATAATTTTTACATTTTTTAAGATGACTAAATCATTTTTCTTTAATTTTTAAAGATGAGAGGAGGAAATTTTTTGAGAAAAACTTTTTCCCCTCAGAAAATATGGGAATGTAATAGTATCTAATATTCTAATATTTATAATTTTATTGTTCAGTAAAATCAATAAAAATTCATCAATCATATATATCTGAAAGAGGCAGCCAAATGACCAAGTAGTAATGCATTAGCATACCATGCAGGAGGTCCCGGGTTTACGTCCCAGGTCCAGCATCTCCTGAAAGTTTTTTTGGGGGTTCTGGGCCTGGCCTGACGATTCCCATCCTTCACCATCAGCCCCTGGTTGGAACTGACTCCATCTCTTAGTAATCTCACTGACTGGAAAGTGGCATTAAAAGAAAAAAAACATATCTAATAAAGTCATACAAATTAAAATCATACAAGTCAGCTGACAGTTTCTTTATAGTAACATAAATATATAATTTTCACTTGTATTACAAGTGAATATTATATGTTTTATGTTACTATAAAGAAAAATATACTAATTTATATATTACAGTAGAGTGCTGATTATTTGAACAAATTGGGACCAAGATTGTTGGGTTAACAAAATAGTTTGGATAATCATACACACAAAAATATCCATTTTATATAAAAAAAAGTGTAATTAGACACGCAATTTATTGTATACAAGATTTTCCTATTTCATTTAAAGTATAAAATATTATGAAAAATTTGATTATTTGAACAAATTGGGACCAAGATTGTTGGGTTAACAAAATAGTTTGGATAATCAAACACACAAAAATATCCATTTTATATAAAAAAAAGTGTAATTAGACATGCAATTTATTGTATACAAGATTTTACTATTTCATTTAAAGTATAAAATATTATGAAAAATTTAAAAAATAATTTGTAAATAATTACCAGTTGTACATAGTAGCTAAATTCAACATCTAGTTTCTAACTCTTGTAATCAAATTAAAACAGTTTTTATGTTATACTGTACAGATAGGCCTCATTAGTGCGAGTTCGAATAATGCGATTTCGATTAGTACGACTTATAAAATTGATACCATATTTGATTAGTGCGACTTACAAAATTAGTGCGAGTTCGAATAATGCGATTTTGATTAGTGCGACTTATAAAATGCGAGTTCGAATAATGCGATATTCGATTAGTGCGACTTATAAAAATTTGCGAGTTCGAATAATGCGATTTCGATTAGTGCGACTTATAAAATTGACATCGTTTTTCAGAAAATTCTTATACAGGGAGGCCTCAATTAGTGCGATATTCAATTAGTGTGAGTTCGAATAATGCGATATTCAATTAGTGCGACTTATAAAAATGATATAGTTTTTTCAGTTAGTGCGAGCAAATATTCGATTAATGCGAGTTGTAAGCATAGATTCAGTTAGTGCGAGCAAATATTCGATTAATGTGAGTTGTAAGCATAGACTAGTTAGTGCGAGCAAATATTCGATTAATGCGAGTTGTAAGCATAGACCTTAGTGTGAGCAAATATTCAATTAATGCGAGTTGTAAGCATAGACCAGACTTACCAACAAAGGTCTATCCCCTTTTATGATGTCAATTAACAAATTAATGTTAATTTTTGGATAGTAAAACCGGACAAGGAGTCACTTGGCTTTGAAGGGGTAGTTATTTAACATTACTATTATTCAGCTTATCATAAAGTTTTTTGATTAATTAAAAATTGATAAAAATTGATTTTTATTTTGGTTTCGATTTGGTGGTTGGTTTGAGGATGATATGAGATGCAATTCCTGGTAAGTTATTAATTTAGATGATGAACAATGATGTAAAGTATGAAAATAAATATTTCTTAAACAGTTAGTATTGTGGTTATTCATCGTGAGGTTGGCTAATGGCTGGAATCTTCCAAAGCAAGAACCAATTACTATATTTTATATATAGTTAATACTTCGAATAGTGTGAGAAATTCGCGGGAACCATTATTCGCCCTAATCGAGGCCTACCTGTATATATCTTCAAATAAATAATTGGAAATGAATGCATTAGGGACAAAAATGATACCTCAGTTCAACAATAATGCACTAAAAGAAGATACTGTAACTTTTTTTTATTCGAGGCCTACCTGTATATATCTTCAAATAAATAATTGGAAATGAATGCATTAGGGACAGAAATGATACCTCAGTTCAACAACAATGCACTAAAAGAAGATACTGTAACTTTTTTTTTGAGAGAGAAATGCAGTGGTTCAGATAATTGACATTTAGATAATTAATACTCTACTATATATGTTAAATTTAATTATTCTTAAAATATAGCTTTGTTTTGTAAAATTTCTGAAATTATTAGTAATTTATTTAATCAGAAATATGACTACTAGTAAAGTATAATTTGTATTACAGTTACTGATACTGATAAATTTTTGCAGAGGATATGGTAGTCTTTGGGAACCATTTATGTATTATCAGTTTCTGTCACTTAGATATGCATCACGTACAGGAACTTATACAAGGTGAGTTTTCTGATAGTTTATTTTTCATATGATTATAATTCAAAATGCAATTAGTATAGAATTGGAATTGATATTTTGAAATATTTTTACATAGAAAAAATATTATAAGATATATTTCATTATGATTTTAATATCAAAATGAAATATAGCTTACATTATTGAGAATTTCAATACAGTAGATCCTTGTTTGATGTTTGTTATTATATCATGAGAAAAATTAAACTAATTAGTTAAAAATTAAAGTTTTGATTTTAATTAGTTTAATTTTTGCACCTGTAGATTCTAAGATTGTCTTTTATTAGAAAATAATTTTCTTTTATAAAACATAATTGCTGTATAACATTTTCTAATTAAAATTTACAATTAATTCATGCTTTTCATTCATTTCCTTCCATTATTGAACAATATAATAATGATTAGATGACAAAAGTCATCAAATAGCATCAATTTTTGTACCAGAAAGCAAGCACTATAGGAATGTAATCCCAACTTATAACACTAAGTCTATGGGTTTTGTTGTTTCAGTTAAAGTTGCATTTTTCAACAGTCTAACCCTGATGTTAAATGAGAATTCACTGTATTAATCAAATCTTACTGATTTATTACAATGATTGCTAGTCATCATTTATAATATTAGAACATACAATGAAAATTAACACATTTCTTTTGAAATAAGTTTTATCCTTTGAAGTCTGCATTATTCAGTTTCCACTTGTGACTGCTGACAAGCAGTTAATGTAATTAAGCCTAATTTATATGCAAAAAATTTAAATTATGATATCCCACTTAATTCTTATTGAAAAACTTTGAAGTTTTCACATTTGGTTTCTCATACTGATTCTAATAGTGAGAACAATTTTATCATGTTTTATTTTTTCACAACATAAAATAACATGATTTTTTCATATTTTGTTTCATACATGGCATCAATGAAAACACTACTATTTTTTTTATATGAAATCTTAGCCATCCAATGAAATTGACATTTTTGGATAGCGGCAGGTCCACTGAATAAAAAAGCTATAAATGAAGAAAATTGATCCACATTTAAAAAAAAATGATAAAAAATGAAATATGCAGATTTTGATTAATAAAAATTAATGATATCATGTTGTATAATTAGACATGTTTTTCCTTGATTTCAGTACTTTCAATTTTTTTATAAATTTTCGAATTTAGATGAAAAAACCCAACCACAAAAAACTGTTTATGTATGAAAGTAGTTCATACATAAATAGTTATAATATTCCTTATTTTACTCTAATTGGTCTTGAAATACTTTATTACTGCACTACACTCAATACCACATGCAATACAGTAAAGTAAGCTTGGCTGGAATTTCCTAGGAAATGACTGGCTGCCGTAAAATGATAGTGCCATGCTCCTTTAAATAGCCTGAGGATGCTTACATTCAGATTTTCTTGTGTTTTGTATATAGAACAATGAAATTGAAACAAAAAATGAACAATTAAAATATATTATTTGTTTTTTGATAGAATTAACTAATATTTTTGTATTATCTACAATAATTTATAATTTTTCTGAATTTTATAACTCATCATAAGAAAAATTCAATTTTTACTTAAAATTTCAAAAATATATTTTATTTCATATCAAAATTAGAATTATTTTCATATAATAGACTAATAAATCAAAAAGAGGTGATGAAAAAATCCAAATTATACTAAGATGACCCATTCAAAACAGCTTTCATAAAAACATAATTTAAAAAAAAATTTCAGTAACTAAAAAATTTAGGAACCACCATCAGAAGTGCATATTTTTATCTAATAAGTACAAAAAACCAATCTGCAATATCTGTATTAATTAAATCGGAATTTATTTTTTTTAATCCTTTAGTCCAATTGCTTAAGGACACTCTAAAGGAAGAAATACATTTAATCCTTTATTTATTATTTTCCATTTCACTTCCATGAGGTGTAGACATATTAATGATCAACAGATGCCTATTACACATGATATATATACACATTACCAGATCTCAACAGGTTAAAAATGAAAATTTTTATTGGTTCTTATATTCCAATTACTTTATTTTAATGTTTAAATCAATAAAGTTTAATATCATTTTTTATTATTAGGAATTTATTGTATTGCATGCCTGCCATGCATCTGTTATTATAAAAATCAATTTTTCATTGAAGTATTTGTAAAAGTAAAAAATGATCTGGGTTACAAATAAATTTAATCAATTTTCATCAACTAATAACATAGAATATAACAATAAATGAATACATAATAAAACCTCATTAACTCGATATTGGTTAATTCAAAATATTCATTAATTGGAAGTAATTTATATTAATGTAATGATTCAAAAATATCAAATTGTTTCATAGCAGCATAAATATACATTGATGAAGAAGTGTGTAATAATTTTCTATGGAAATAATTAAATAAATGCATTTTAATGAACTGAAATAGACAAGATTTAACACATTAAAATTTAATATAGAAAAAATGCTCCAAAGAAACCAAGAAAATGTTATTTTGCATTCAGTTACTAATATAGTAATAATATACATATTATAAAGCTATAATGGTAATATTAAAAATATAGAGTTAAGCTATGTCTCTCTGTCAGTTTTTATAATCAGAACAGAAAATTTTTAAATTTACAATAAAATTCTGTTTATTAGATCAAATAGGACTTTGTAGATATGGATTAAATTAAACATCAGAATAATCCAGAAATATGTGAATTATCAGTAAATATAGTAAAATAATTTAAAAATAGTATAGCTCATCTACATACAACTTGCATAAAACTGTGAAAGTCTGGACATTTTGACTATTACTTTTATTTTATTTTACGCGGATTTCCACTTGAGCTGCGCCACCGCGGGCTGATGAGTCACAAACGCTGATATGCCCGATTATTCGTTCCCATTCAATGATTCGATTAAGCGTTTGTGGTAAACAATTGACGACATCAGCCAGTAGTCGAAAAGAATAGGAATACGTCAACCACCAATCACCGCCATTGTATAATTCGTCTAATACTAAGAACTAAGTAAAGACAGATTCAATTCACTTAAACTGCTTTAAACTTAACTTTAAAATATCAAAAATCAGCACTAAACGCAGTTAGACTTTCAAATAAACTTATTTAATATCGTATTATACAATATTAAATAAACTTATTGAAAGTCTAACTGTGTTTAGTGCTGTTTTTTGATATTTCAAAAAGTAAAGGCAATTTTCACATAACATCTTTATTTCACACAAGAAGAAGAAATTACACATATCACTTTTCCACATATGTCCCCTGTATGGCAATGCACTTTTGGTATCACGCAATCAGCTTCTGTATCCCTTTGCGGACGAGATACGGCAAAGGCTTTCTGTACAAAGGATACAGAAAGCCTTTGCGGGCTGACGGCAAAGGCATGGCTTCATGGGCAACAGAAAGCCATGTCTGCACTGCCTGCTGGATCTCGTCATCTTCACACAAGAAGAAGAAATTACACATATCACTTTTCCACATATGTCCCCTGTATGGCAATACACTTTTGGTATCACGCAATCAGCTTCTGTATCCCTTTGCGGACGAGAGACGGCAAAGGCATGGCTTCATGGGCAACATAAAGCCATGTCTGCACTGCCTGCTGGATCTCGTCATTGGACCTGAACTGATGACCATGCAGTGCCGCCTTCAAACAGCCGAAGATATGGTAATCTGATGGTGCCAGATCAGGGCTGTATGGGGGATGGAGAAGAAACTCAAAGCCAAGCCAGTGCACAAAATGTCTACTATTGCTCTTGCTGTTTGAGGCCTTGACACTGTGCACCAGCTTGGCTTTGAGTTGCTTCTCCATCCTCCGTACAGCCCTGATCTGCCACAATCAGATTACTACATCTTCGGCCCTTTGAAGGATGTGCTGTGTGGTCATCAATTCAGGTCAGATGATGAGGTCCAGCAGACATGGCTCTGTAAGCAACTAACAAACCTTCTTCATGGACTGTATACAGAAGCTGATTGCACGATATCAAAAGTGCATTGCAATGCAGGGGGCATATGTGGAAAAGTGATATGTGTAATTTCTTGTATAAAATAAAGATGTTATGTGAAAATTGCCTTTACTTTTTGATTTACGCTCGTATTTTAGTTTGTATCAGACATTACACAAATTCAAGAAGTTCTTGTCATATATTGTTATTAATCTTCATTCAAATTTCTGCTTTTATTAAATTCAATTATTCATCCAAGTATTTCCTATTGGAGGAGAAGAAATTTCAACAAAACCATTTTCTAATTTAAACATATTATTATATTACTAAACAAAAATTTGTTATATTTAACAATTCAAATTATACAAATATAAATTTGAATATTAAAACTATAATCTGGAGTTATGTAAATAAATCTCAGTTTGGTAAAATTCTGAGGAATGAAAATCCTAGTAATTCTTAATTAATATAATATAGAGAGATTGCTTTATGAAATTGAGCAGAACAGAGATCTAAATCAATATTACTTTTTTACATATGAAAATACTGTCAGTTTATGATAGTTTAAAGTATTAGTATACACAATTATATTCATTATATATACAAAATGTAAATTCATCTACCAATGACTATGATAAATAAAAAGTCTTTAACATTTATGTGGCAAATAATTTTCTTATTGTAATAATTTGCATGATTTTAAAATGATTGGCTAGTATCTGCAACTAGTTGCTGTATAGAAGCGCAGACGTTGGGAGCTAGCAACCTTTACGTTTCTAACAAATAGCCGCAAGATCAAGTTCCGTTGTTATGGATACGAGCTCCTTTCTGCGTTTGCTGCAGACTTCATCCCAAGCGGGAATCCGCCTTTACAACGGAACTTAACCTTGCGGTCATTTATTAGAAACGCAGACGTTGCTAGCTCCCAACATCTGTGCTTCTATACAGCGACTAGTCAATCAGAGGAGCTTAGTACTAAACGAATAATACAATCGCCGTGATTGACGTATTTCTATTATTATTATTGGCTGATGTCGGCAGTTAGCGCAAACGCTTAATTGAATCATTGAATGGGAACGGATATTGGGCATATCGGCGTTTGCGACTCATTAGCCTGTGGCAGTACAGCTCAAGTGGGAGTCCGTCTTTACGCAACTTCTGATGATTCTACAAATTTGTGTTAACTTCTGAGTATCAGTTAATGTTGAATTCAACATAAATTCTGGGTTCACTATTCCAAACTTTTACGGAAGGAAACGGGCCCAGCCTTTAATAATTATCATCATCTACTGGCAAATAGCAAATTCTATTATTGTTACGGGTAATTCGAAATGACCCGATTTCGAAGTATTTGATAAAAATGGAAAACAGCGTAGTAGTATTAGTATTACGCATACTAACACACAGTGAAGTACATTAAACGAATAAAAATAGTTTCAAATCATTCATGCGATGTTTCATTCCCAAATTTTTAATAATTATACAATATTCCCGAATTTATATACAGTATATAGTAATGTCGGAGTTGTTATGCAATGCAAATTCGTATTGGACAGATCAAAATTTTTTATGTTGATTGCTTTATGTCGTCCGAATTTACTGAATAATACAATTAATTCAAATTAGGATAGACTGATATTTTGCATACAATGTCGGAAACATTAAAACTTTGATTTTCGTTCTCAGAGAAATAGATACAGTATCGGCTTCCATTACAGATACTGTATATGCGACTATAGTGGACATTGCATTGTTCAACCGCTTAGCATTACCGGATGGAAAGTAATGTAAAAATTAATACGAGATAAAATGTTCCAATCCTCTAATTTCATATTGTTAACAGATATTTTCGCTAGTTCGACATAATAATTTGTAAAAAAAATTTATGTATTTAATTAAATGTCGGAGCGCATCTTTGAACATAACTTACTGACAATACAGAATACGTAATAATTTTAGTGATTGAAACTTTGAGAGTTTCTAGTCTGAAAGTATTTTTTTTAATTGAACATATATCAGCAATTCGAGTAATTGATATAAACAAAGACACCAGTCAACACGAATTTTTGATCTATCTTGCGGTAGATAAAAAATTTTTTATTGACCTCTTTTAATCCGCATGAATATAACTATACCTCAAATTAGTTGATTGATATTTTATATGTTTATAGATAATGGTCACTGACAGTATTTTCATATCAGCAAGTGTCATTATAATTTATTAAATTTTTTAACTCTAATGCTGCAGCTATTGTATACTATTTCACTTTAATTAAATTGAACTAGACAATTTCACACACAAATTTATTATAATACAATATTAATAATTTGAAATAATTAAAGACCATAAGTGATTGTTACAAATTTTATTCTTTCAATTCACAGACATCTCTTGCAATCATTTCAGAAACAGTTACAATATTTGATTTCATAAACAACTTATTTAATTTTTCTCTCAGTCCATTGCAGTAGACATATATATCACAAGTATTCTGTATTATATTTATTGTGACATTTTTTAAGCTGACAATTTTGGAGAGCCATTATTAGTGGCATGTATCTGAAGTATTAAAAATAATAAACTACACCACTTCCAGTTCATCCAATGAAGAGATGTTAGTTAACTTGGATGCTTTCACAATTCAAATCAACATATAGTGTATTTAAATCTCTCTGCTCCACCTAAGTACTAAGAATTTGTTATACTGTACTTTAAAATGATGACACACAGTTAATATCAATATTGTTACATTAAAAATGCGATTTATTAAAATCTTAAATTTCACAAGAAAAATAAATATTTTTGTATAAATTTTCAATTAATTACTTAATTTAAAGAAAAATAAAACTCTAAACATAAAATGTTTTCTGTCTACAGCTTTGTGTGTCTTTATTTTACAGTAATAAGTTTGAAATTTGTAATTAAGTAATATTTTATTACAAAGGTTTAAATTATTATTTCAATGCAAATTAGGATGATGCTTAAATAGACATGGCTAAATTTAGATAATTGATTTTGAAAAATCAATAACTATTAATCTACTATTTTAAAAAGTTACAATTAAGCAAAATAGATTCCTGCGTAATTTATATATAAATGGTTAAATTTCAATAATTAATGTTAGTAATTTAATCAATTTTTTATAAAATGATTAAATTTCTCAATTTTATATATTTACAACCAGTTTCTCTTCAAACTATTTTTAACTACTTGTTTACCAGTAACAAATTTCAAATTGCACCAAATTATTATGCTTTATTTTTAATAGCATAATTTCATATAAAATTATTTTAATTCAGATATTTAAAAAAGGTATTTTAATGTAAAATTTATAAGATCATAGTTTTATGATGATATAATTTCACAATTTTATTTTTTTAATATATAAGCTTACAAACTAACAAATTATGTATATTATAAATAAATAAATAAATAAATTATTGTATATATCTTAAACTATTTTCACATACAGATTTCTTATAAATTATAAATTAAAAAATACAGTATAGGTATTCCTCAATTTTTAAATATTAAACTAGAAAATACTTATATTTTCATACTTAGTTTTCACAAATTCAATTTTATGTTTGATTGCCATAAATTTGGCTTTATGTAAAACATTTTCCGTAATTCTCTAATTTTATTTTGCAATACAAATCATAAACATACTTTATATAAATCTATGAATGCAAACATGTTTTATAGCATGTAAAAATTCAAATTATTTGGCTTATTTATGTTGTATATGTATATTGTTGTATAATTAAATTCCATATCATTGATACAATATTGTTTCATTCAGTGTTGTCTCTCCTTTCAATCTCAACAATATGTTATCATAATATTATGAAAGTGCCTTTGTATTTCCATCTGCTTTGGGAAGTTTTGATTCAGAATTTGTTAATTATTTTCCTGACTTGTAAATGATTTGGGTTATGTAAAAAGTTTTGGTTCAAATTATTTACATAAATTGGGAGAATAACTGTAATTGTAGCATAGCCAGATTTGTGTGTATTATAGCCTTTAAGCTACAAAATTTAAGAGGCCCCTCAAATATATTTAATATTTTTTTTAATTGAAACAGAAAACCCCTCAATGCAAGGCTGTAAACTATAGTTTGTCTAGCTTATGCATAAATCTGGCTGACTTTGTAGATTAAAT
This sequence comes from Olivierus martensii, assembly GCA_000484575.1. Classification (NCBI taxonomy): domain Eukaryota; kingdom Metazoa; phylum Arthropoda; class Arachnida; order Scorpiones; family Buthidae; genus Olivierus; species Olivierus martensii. Next base: position 21,413 of record AYEL01027900.1, on the reverse strand, counting down.
AATGTCTGTGTACAGATAATCCAAATTTATGATAATCTGATCTATTAATCTCCACATTTATAATCATTATTTCTATGTAACACAGTTTCTAATATATCTTAAATTCATACTGGCATCTCAACTAAGAATAGCACACATACAAAATCTATATCATATAATCAACAAACACTATTAACAGGAAATAGTTTTTTATTTATGTATAATATATTCAATCTCTCTTATACATCCTCGTCAGTACAAGAATAATCGTATAGACACTATAGAACATGTTTATTTGAAGATATTTAAAGAATTATAATATCTTCGAATTAATATGTTCTATAGCATCCATACCATTATTCTTATACTAAGGAGGATCTATATGAGAGATCAAAAACATTTTACGTAAATAAAAACTGTTTCCTGCTAATAATGTTTGTTGATTATATGATTTTATTAAGAAAGCAGGTAGGTTTATGATTCCAAACTCTATATATTTTTTTTGACAAGAAAGATCAGTTGGACATGTCAATATATAACTACTTTGATTTGAGGAGCAATATGGGTGAATATTCTTTATTTTTTGTGCAATTTTGATTATTTTTGCTATTCATTATACTCGTACTTAAAAAAGGTAATTCATAGGATGGGATTTTTTGTGAAATATACAGTAATATATAGTCTGGTATTACTATAGTATGTAGTCTACTTGCATATCAGTAACACACTATCAATAGTATTATTTTGGATAATAAATTTATAGTATTTAAACATACTAACAAGTAAATTGAATACAATGACCAAAAACTAGCTAAACAGCTATTTAGAAACATTATAAATGCATAATAATTTTAAATCTAGTCTAGAAGATGCATATTATTAAACTAGAATTTAGATCTGAAATAAATCTATATAAGGACTTTAGTTAATGGCAAGATTTTTATTTTAGATAAATAATCTAAAGAATAATTCAAACCATTCTAGTTTATGTTTAAAATTATTGTTTAATTTCTAAAAATTTTATAAGAATTTTTTTGATAATTTTTATTTTTTTATTCTAGAAATCATGCTGAACCCATCACTATTAAACAAATTTTCTTTTTTTAATCAATTAAATTAATTTATTCAGAAGTTCTAATATATTAAAAACTAGCAAAATATTGAGGAAGCAAGATATTTGCTAGGTTGATGATGAAAAAAATGCAGATAATTTATTTCTAATATTTTTAAATGCCATATAAAGTATATATTAAAACATATAATATGAGATTAAATAATATAGAGAAAGTTTTAAGAAAATAATGCATAATTTTTTCATACCATAGAATATAATACTACATATAATTAAGTATTCTGTTAGATAATTATAATGTAAATATTTTTATTCCATATGGTATAAAGTAGCTAAGTATCAATCCAGACAAAATGGATGATACCATTATATATATCAGACTATTGTACATGGACTCATACAGATAAGGTGGTTTACTAAGAGGTATCATAGATAATTATGATTAACTATGAGATCAAAGAGTTTACTGAGTGCATCATAGTTAAGTCCAGAACAATTTATATTTAAGAATTTTCTAATATTGTATACTTTGTACCTTACTTTCATAGTACATGAAACATTTTAAATAAGTCTTTGTTTGGAGTAATATATACAGGTTTGTAAAAATAATGTTTTTCTTGAAAATTGTCCATTATATAGTTAAAAATTTATAAGAGAAAATTTCAATTCCCCCTTAATTTCAATGCAAAAATTTGTTTGGCCCTTGTATCCAGAATTATAGATATGTAGCTATATACATTAAACATTTTGAATCATCATCATATATATTATTATTACGTTCGTATCCATTATTACTCTCATTTTACAGTAATTTATGACATTTATTTATTTAAATGCTTTTTGTTAAATGAATTAGAATTTCCCAATCACTAAGAGTCAAAGAATTCTTTTAAGATTAAATCAGCAAATACCTAAATTATTATGGCTTTATTTAAAAATTCTAAAATTTTTGTCAAATATGTGCATTTTAAATTATCTTTAATTCTTAAAAATTTTTGATTTCATTTGAAAAACTAAATCATATCTTCTGGAAATCAAAAAAAAAAAAAAATTTAATAGTCTTAATTAAATGTGAAAAAATACATTAATTATGGCTTTTATAATTATTTTATCAGAATCTAATAGACAACTATTCATATTTTTATGAATTAAGTTTAACACTTTTTGATAACTTGTTATATAGCAAATTTGCATATGCATTTAAAAATTTAATTATAATCGAGATTATATTTTTCTAGAATAATATGAAATACAGTGATACCTCGGATCATGAACGTCTCGGTTCACGAACAAATTGGTCTACGAACACCATTTGCGAACAAATTTTGCTTCGCTTTACGAACGATGCTTTGGTTCACGAACACACACGCACGGAGTGCATGGAGCGCACGACTCGCAGCGCACAAAACCCTGTGCACAGCCTCGCCCCAGCAGCAATCCAGATCGCCCAGCTCACATGGGTACAGTAGAGTCCCAAAAAGTGTTGATATTTTAGTTTTTTTCTTTATGCAATTAAATTTATCCGTTATTTTCCCAAAAAAGTTAAAAGTGTTAGTGAAGGTGGTGTTAAACATGCTTTACTTTAGTTTTTTTCTTTATTTAATTAAATTTATCCCTTATTTTATGGCTTTATGATATTTTAGTTTTTTTCTTTATTTAATTAAATTTATCCCATATTATAGCTCCCAAGTTAAAAGTGTCAGTGAAGGTGGTGTTAAACATGCTTTCTTCTAATGTTATTTTCATTATTTAATTAAATTTATCCCTTATTATGGCTCCCAAAAAAATTTTTTTTCTTTAATTAAATTTATCCCTTATTATGGTTCCCAAAAAAGTTGTCTTTATTTAATTAAATTTATCCCTTATTATGGCTCCCAAAAAAGTTGTGTATTAAATTTATCCCTTATTATGGCTCCCAAAAAGTTAAGTGTGTTAATAAATTAAATTTATCCCTTGTTATGGCTCCCAAAAAGTTAAAAGTGTTAGTGGAGATGGTGTTAAACATGCTTTCTTCTAATATTACTGTTATATTTATTTCCTCTCTTTATCCCTTATTATGGCTCCCAAAAAAGTTAGAAGTGTTAGTGAAGGTGATCCCTTATTAAGGCTCCCAAAAAAGTTAAAAGTATTAGTGAAGGTGGCATTAAACATGCTTTCTTCTAATATTACTGTTATATTTATTTCCTTTCTGAATTACATGCTTTCTTCTAATATTACTGTTATATTTATTTCCTTTCTGTATTTTTCCACACATAAAGCCATAACATGTTAAAAATTTTTTCTAGGGTATTATTTACACACATAAAGCCATAACATGTTAAAATTTTTTCTAGGACAAATTTCCACACATAAAGCCATAACATGTCAAAAATTTTTTCTAGGACAAAAAACGTATTATTTGGAATGTTAAAAATTTTTTTCTAGGACAAAAAACGTATTATTTGGATTTACATTTATTTCCTTTCTGTATTATTTCCACACATTAAGCCATAACATGTTATTCCTTTCTGTATTATTTCCATACAAAAAGCCATAACATGTTAAAAATTATATTTATTTCCTTTCTGTATTATTTCTACACAAAGCCATAACATTTTAAAATTATTTCTTCTAATATTACTGTTATATTTATTTCCTTTTTGTATTTTTTATTATTTCCACACAAAAAGCCATAACATGTTAAAAATTTTTTTTCTCTGTATTATTTCCACACATAAAGCCATAACATGTTAAAAATGTTTTCTTTTCCTTTCTGTATTATTTCCACACATAAAGCCATAACATATTAAAAATTTTTTGTAGGATTTCTGTATTATTTCCACACATAAACCCATAACATGTTAAAAATTTTTTTCTAGGACTGTATTATTTCCACACATAAAGCCATAATATGTTAAAAATTTTTTCTAGGAAAAAACGCTTTCTTCTAATATTATTGTTATATTTATTTCCTTTCTGTATTATTTTCTAATATTACTGTTATATTTATTTCCTTTCTATATTATTTCCACACTCCCAAAAAGGTTAAAAGTATTAGTGAAGGTGGTGTTAAACATGCTTTACTCTGATACAGTTATATATTTATTTCCTTTCTGTATTATTTCCACACATAAAGCCATAACAATATTTCCTTTCTGTATTATTTCCACACATAAAGCCATAACATGTTAAATATATTTATTTCCTTTCTGTATTATTTCTACACAAAGCCATAACATTTTAAAATTATTTCTTCTAATATTACTGTTATATTTATTTCCTTTTTGTATTTTTTATTATTTCCACACAAAAAGCCATAACATGTTAAAAATTTTTTTTCTAGGACAAAAAACGTATTATTTGGATTTACATTAATTGCAATGGGAATTGATTCGGATTACAAACTTTTCGGATCACGAACAGGGTCAAGGAATGGACTGTGTTCGTGAACTGAGGTATCGCTGTAATATGAATATGTTTTAGATATTTAAACCAGTTGCAAAAGTTTTTGAAAGATATAATGATAATTAGGTAATAGCAGCTTTTAAATCCAGAAAACAATGCAACCAAGTTAAAAAAAAAAGTTACTTTGATTTATAATAAAAAAATCAGAATTTTAACATAAATAATAAAATAATAAGCATATCTATTTTTGCATGGTTTATATATTTATTCATATAGGTTTATAGTGTTAATCAACAAAGTTAATGAATAATTTGGTTTATTTGATAAAATAATTGCTGGGATCCAGCCCCTTCTGGTTGCCATAATGATGAACTGCCCCTGTAATTAGTTAACAAATATATCTATCTTTGCTTATAGCAATTACTATAATTTTTATGTCATATATAGCATTAAATTTTACACAAAATTACATCTAACACAATCAATAAATAAACAAAAAATAAAATTAAAGCTATTATTTTTACTATTAAATTGAAAATAAAAACAATTTTTTTACAGAACAATTTGAGAAACTAGTATGCACAACAAATTTATTAAGACATGAATTATATACAACAAGATACAATCATTGTTTCAAGATATGGTAGACTGATGACATAAATGTTTCTTTGTAAACTATTAGCATCAGAAAAATTAATATAATTGTTAAAGCAAAAATTTGTAGAACAATATTTGTAAAAAACATCATATTAGGATTTTATTTAATTTTCCTAAATTTCCTTAGTCAATTTTCATATTTTTAGAATATAAAATGAATTTTTAGGAATGCAATAGTCATTATGTTGTTGAGTTATATTATATTTGAGAAATAATGGTATGATTTAGTTTATGATTCATAGAGAATCTTAAGTTATAAGAGTAGAGGTCATCTATATATTCATATGTTACTTTTCCTCTAACAAAATTTCAAATTTGCAATTTTTTACATTTAAAATTTAAATAAAATTTAGATATTTGATGAACAGTAAAGAACAATGTTTGTAAATACATTATCTTTATTTCTTGAATTATAAGAGAAATATTGATTCACAACTTAATCATAGTATCTCTCTTTGAACTATAAAATTTTATTATATACTATACTTAAATATATTGAAAGGGCAATATAATTACATGTATAAAACAAAAAAGAAATATAATTTCATATCCATTGATTTATTTGCTAATTGTAAGTTATTATTATTATTTTTTTTCTACTACCAAATAGCTTACCTTTATGTCAAAACAAACAAAAAAGAAATATAATTTCATATCCATTGATTTATTTGCTAATTGTAAGTTATTATTTTTTTTTTTTTTTCTACTACCAAATAGCTTACCTTTATGTCAAAACCATTTTTAAAATCACTAATTTTTTTCTAAAATAAATTATTAGATTTAAATATAGTAATGTAAATATCAAATAAATCCAATAAAATAATGCTTTGTAAGATATTTTTAATATTAAAATCTTTGAAATGGAATGTTTTTATTATGGAAGTCTTTAGCAAATAATAAATTATCCTACATGATCATTTAAATCATTAAAAGTTAATCATATGACAATACTGATTTAAAATTAATATACAGGAGCTCTACAATTTATATTGATATCAAAATTATGTAAATCAGCTTATTTAAGCTGAATTTATATATGTAAATTATTACAATAATCTCTGACTTATGTAGGTGGATCATTCAGTAAAACTCTATAAAGTCAAAACATGTATGTTGGAGCATACCCTATACAGTATTTGTTTATTACAAAAGAGGTAAAAATAAAAATAACTATATTAAATTGGCTGGATGGCTGCATGGTTGCTTGCCATCTTGGAATACAGGGTTCAATTCTGAATTCTATACTTTCAGTTTTTCAAGAGAGGTTCAGGCCCAGCTTGTCAACTATAATTAACCTAACAAACACATAAAACATATACAGATACAATAAATTATGAAATTAGAAAAAAAACTGTATGAAAATCCATTGCACAGCATGCATCTTCTCATATCTCTGCATTATAGCTTTATCTATTTTGATCAGTAGATTTTCTCTTAAATCATAGAATTGGCATGTATGAATCTAATAACCTAATAAACACATAAAACATATACAGATACAATAAATTATGAAATTAGAAAAAAAAACTGTATGAAAATCCATTGCACAGCATGCATCTTCTCGTATCTCTGCATTATAGCTTTATCTATTTTGATCAGTAGATTTTTCTCTTAAATCATAGAATTGGCATGTATGAATCTACATATATCAGATCATATTATTATGAATTAATGTAAAAATTATATTAATTAACAAGTTAATAATTTAATATTTATTAATCTTGAAATTATTGATTTTATAATTTCAAATTTTTATTATTTATCAGATCCAATCTTTTTATAGAAGGGTTTATATTAAGTTTTATATTGTTTTGTTAATGTTTTATAAGATCTTAGTTATAAATATTTCAAGAATTTTTATGTTAATAATGTTGATTAGAATATAACATAATATAAGCTAATATTATATTAAAATAAAAATAAAAAATCATTCTACTTATTCCAAATATTGCTTATACTCTTATTCTATATTTAAATTTAACTAAAGCACTTTTAGCAGCTGAGGAAAAATTTTATTAATATATTAAAGTTTTTGGCTAAACAGCCATCATCAGGCTACACAATTAGAACTAGAATCAGAATCTTTTTTAAAAACATTCAAAAAAATTTTTTTGAATGTTTTTAAAAATGTTAGCATATTAAAGAAATTTTTCCTCAGCTGCTAGAAGTGCTTTAGTTAAATTTTAATTTAAAAAATCATTTTTAAAAGAAATTATTCTAAAATTTATTTTGTATATATATTTAAACGAAAAACTATTAGTAAAAGAAATTATTTTAAAATTTATTTTGTATATATATATTATTGAGATTTACAAATGAATAATAGTTTATCAAAATTTTTTTATAAGTAATGAAATAATGTTATATTTATTTCCAGTTAACTAATTTTATTGTTATTTATAAAAAATTATATTGTATCAGAAAGATAAATTATGTGTATTTATATGATATCTATTGTATTAGAATTTATCTCAATAAATTGTCACCATTCAAAATAATTACAATGATCTATTATTGGTATTTAACATCATTTAATATGGCAAACATGATAAGATCTTGTTTAAAATAATAATATTTTTATATAAAATATTTGATATTAGCAAATTTTTTAAATTATTGCTTTAATAATACAGTTAGATATAAAATAATTATAAAGTATTATTTTATATCTAACTGTGTTACTGAAGATATTATTTTAAGATATTATTCATTGCTAAAGCAATAAATATTATCTTGTAATTTCTTATTGTGGAAATGTTTTTAGTTAAAATGTAATCATCATCAATCATTTTCCTTATAGATATGAATATTATAAAATATAAATAAAATAATTTAAATAATCACAAAATATTTTACAAATACTGTGAACTCTGTAATAAAATGATGATTAAATATTTTAAAAAACTTAAAAAAGAGAACTTAGTTATTAAATTTATTTCTCTTTAACACCTCATTTGCTTGTTCATTATTTATCACTTTTTTATAAAAAAAGTGATAAATAATGAACAGGCAAATGAGGTGTTATTAATAAACTTATCTAGCAATCACAGTAAATTACAATTCAATCTATATTTTAAAATTCCCAATCTCTGGTTTATAATACAATATTAGTGCTAAATCTCAGAAGTCGGCATGAAATTATTTATACAATTTATTAGTACTAATATCAATTACTGTATTCCATTTGTGACATTTAATATAAGTTCACTATTGATTTCCTGGTATTTTTGATTCCAAAGCCTTGCTGGACTGACAGAAATCATGTAATTATAATTCATTTCTGATGTATTAATTATATTTCTTTCATGTCTCTAAAGCATTATGGATTGCTAGAAACTTAAGCAATATATTAAATATAAATTAAATTAAAAAAGTATTTTCAGTATCACTTATTTGCAATAGTTATTTTGTTTTATAATTCATGCCTAATAATTAAAAAAATAAGTTTATTAAAAATGTGATACATTAAATAGACTATTCATGTCAATTAGAAAAAGGTTTCAGCAACATGTAACTTTTTTTTAATATAGCTAGTTTCTCAGATATGTAATTTTGAATTGCATATTTTCAGACATTCAATTTTCCAAAAATTAAATTAAGTAATAATACTATAATAAATATTAAAATAGTAAAATTTTCCAATTTTAATTGTGAAAAACAGACATTCTTAATAAGATTGTTATTAGAGTAATGATATTTAATATTATTATTCATAAAATTATCATCAGTAATTGACTATTTGGTACTGAAGTTATCTATGTCATAAACTAAATTTCTTAATATTTTTAAATTGGTAGAATGCTCTTTTTCAAAACAAAAATCTTGAATGAAACCTAATAAATATCTGTTTATGAAAATTTAGTACTTTATTGTTACAATAAAAGTACTAAATTATTGCTTTCATAATTCTCTAATTATATATATGCATAATAAGAAAGCAGAACTCCAAATTATGCATATATACAGTTGCTGTTACTAAGTTACAGTTTATTCAACATAAAATTCATAACTCATTAATGTTTTTGACTTGTTTATTGAATTGTAAATTTTATATTTAATTAATTTTAACTTTCTGAAGGCTTCTTTTTTTAATTTCTATATAATATTATATTAGTTTTCTTTTTCAGTTTTTAGCCTACTTTCTGAACTAAATAGAGGTTTATAAGTTCAAGCCAATGTCTTTCTATGTGTTCCTCACTAATAACTTTTGAACTACAGTAATTAGCAGATTTTCATAAAATTCAGTATGATATTCTCCCATTAAGAGATTACCTCAACACTTAATTCTTTAATCAAATAAAATTTCATTTTTATGAGCATTTTAGTTTATATTATTGCCAACAAATGGCATTAAGTATTATCAGTGTAGAGGTAAATGCTAATATGATAGTATGTAACATATGATTTACTATTTAATTGATGTCACATTATTCAAATCAGTTGTTACTTCACCAAATTAGATAATTTATAATATAATAATAATGCCATCATAATAATATCATGTCACTGAAATGATGACATCTATGCTAATTAAATCAAACATTAAAATTAGACAACCAATGGATGCCAATGGATTTTAATCTTGTCAATTTGTTTTTATCTGCTTTTATGATTATATAAACGAATTCTAATAACTAGATAACACACTAAGCAGTATCATAAATGCACCAAAAATTTATTTAGTAACATTTTTGATATCATAGATATCATCATCAGCTTTCTGTTTAGAATAATGGTTAACTGAACTACATTGAAGTTTGAAGAATTTGCCCTTTTGTTTTTAAAAATAATTCCTGTATGTGCTTATTTTTAAGCATTTTTTATAATTTAGAGTATAGATTAATTTATAAAATACAGTCAAACCTCTTTAAGCCGCCCCTCTATAAACCGCCACCCTCGTTATTTGCATGATGAAAGCCAATAACAAATCTCCTCCTTTATGTTAAAACATGAAATTCCCTCTATAAACTGCCACCTCACTAATCGCCAACCACCACTCATTTCTGGAGGCAAAAACCTTTCATTAGTAGACAAATCAGTTGTTTAAACCGCCAAAACAATCGAATGGCAAGGTCAACCAACACAAATAGAAACACTAGAGAAGATGGCAATTAAGTAATTTATCTGTTAACATTTATTAGACTGTAATCTCGCACCTGTGACTATTACATCCCTGTTTTCAAAATGAGCTATTCCAAAACTTTAAGCGGATTTTTACAAAATAATCGTTTAAAATAGAAGACTGGAGAGCCATAGCCTCAACTTTGCGGAAGAAAAAGAACAGTTTAAACCATTTTTTTTATAAATGAACTGTTGTGAGTATTGTTGCTGTTTCTTACTCGGAAAAATGTCAAAAACGACATTAGATATTCACGAAAAGATTTTAATTTGTGAATATAAAAATAAAAATTCTTCTGCTACTCAGCAATTTATTTCTGATCAACTTTAATTAAATGAAACAATGTCATTTTAGTCTATACATGTTTTCTCACATGTTACCATAAACCCTCCATAAACCGCCATCCTCTTTTACCGCCAGAGAGGACCTTTGAACCGATGGTGGCGGCTTAAAGAGGTTTGACTGTATACATAATTACTATAAATTAATTCAATACTAAATAATTTATACAGTAATAGGCAAATTAGAAGAATCCTAAAGAAAACTAACTATAAGAAAGCATATAAAAAGAGTTCCTACAATATACAGTACACTTAGGAACAATAAAGACAAATATGATAGCCAATTCAAATCAGGCATATACAGAATTCCACTGACTGATGTAAATACCAGACAAAATAAAACCTACATAAGTGCAACTGGGAGAAATCTTAAAGATAAAATTAAAGAGCATAAAGATGACATTAAAAAAGTTAATTTAACAACAGTACTAGCAACATGTGCATATGAAGATAATATTGAGATACAATGGGATAGAACAAAAATTATAAAAAATCTAGACAATAAAGCTGAAATGATAGAAATTGTGAAAAGAAATGAGAAAGAAAAATTATAAATAATAAAAATAATGAAACTATTTCAGTGTCATGGAAATACACAATTAAACATTATGATTAAATTACACATTTTACATTAAGAAAGACTTAATTTATAGTAATTATATATATTTTATAAATTAATTTATACTCTAAATTATAAAAAATGCTTAAAAATGAGTGCATGCAAGAATTATTTTTAAAAACAAAAATGCAAATTCTTTGAACTTCGATATAGAAATGCCAAATTCATTTTGCTCTTTTATGGCTGTTCTAATCACAGCATGAAAGCTTCATGTAAAGAAAAGAAAATATCTTTCCATTTATTTCCTCGTTGTAAGCCAGATTTAAAATTGCTTGCCAAAATAAAGAGAAAGGATTTCAAGCCAAAAGCAAGTACTTGCATTTGAACAAAAATTTGTTTTTTTGCATAAATTTAAACATGAGATGCCAAATACCCTAAGTTTTTTGTCATTAATCCACTGCAGAGATTCAGAACACTTCGAAGAAAATAGTTTTTTTTACCAAAATTTTATAAAGATTACTGAAACCGTCAGCAGTACTGACAAAATTTATTTTCACTACACCAAAAGTTTCAAAACAGAAAAGAACATTGTACACAATTGGAGTTTCAATAATAATTCGAGCATTAAATAATTTTAAATTATTAATATTATATCTAATATTAAAATATCTAATAATTGCTAATATTCTTTTCAAATTAATATTACATAAAAAAATAAAAATAATACTAAGTTACAATTGGTAACTTAGTATTATTTAATAACTTTGTCAAGGTAATTAAGTGAAGGATAGGCAAAACATTATCTAACATTAAAATTGAGGTAATTATCTGTGCTTATTATAAAAGTAAAATAATTATCTTGAAATATGTATTCTCTCATATTGTTATTCATAGAGTTAAAATTTTTTGCGATAATATGCATTTCAATAAAATGTTGTACACTTCTCCATTTTGCTCTCATGATTGAGAAAAATGGTTACAAATAACATTTTCACAAAATAATTTTATAATGTACAAGTCCTTTTGTTTAATCAAAATACCAAACTTATTTTTTAAATTACCTTTTTATGTTGTGCAAAAAATATCAGTTTCACTGATGTTTTAAATTAATTTAAAATATTATCTTTTCATTTTATATTTATTAAACATTATTTAAGCACTGTAGGCTAATTTACTTATTTTTAATAATTTATTTTAAATTTTTAATAACTCTGCGTAAAATGAATGTCAATAATTTAATTCAAATGCCATTATCTTATGATCTATCTGATCTGAAATATTTTCATATGATTTTTACCATCAAAAATATGGTAATTCTTAGTTTCTAAACCATTAATAACAAATTTATTATCCCTATCATTCTTTTTTTAAATAAACTTAATATCTCGTTTCCTTTCATTTACTTAAATATATGTTTATATGGTTATAATTTTATTAATTTTAATAATGATATTATCAGATTTGAATTGATTGTGATAAAAAATAAAAAATAATGATTAACAACTGAGTTAAATTCATACATTTTTTTTTTTTCATTTCTGCTTTAATATGTGAAGTGATGACAGAAGAATCTTCGTTAAAATGGCCATCTATTACAAAATCTTCTTTATTCATTATTGCGCCTTTCTTATTAAGATCAAACAAATTATTTGTAAAATTCATTAATTCAGACATTTATTGGCAAAATTCCATAGTATAAACTGTTTCAAAATCAATTAAATGCTGAGGAACATCAATTACTGAACACATTTTTTGTTTATTGATACTAATAAACATTGTAAGTAAAAGTTGTTTTCACTAGATCACATGAATTTTATAGCCTCAAACAAAAAGTGTGAAACAATCTCATTTGAAAATATGCTATAAAATTAACAAAACATAAGTTATCTGAGGCCATCATTAACCAAGGTACCATTGTAGTATATTTTATTGTACTTACTAATTAATAATTAGAAAATACACTATAAAATTATTAACAAAACAAAATAAAAATTTATTATTATTCTTCCTATTACAATTGCTCCTCCTCAACACTTAAAATTATGCAACTATAACTGAAATTCCTACTGTTTATGTAACTAACTGCTGAGATTGAGATTTTCTGGATTTTTTTTTTTTTTTTGATTAAAAAAAAATATAGTTTCACCTATTTGTCACCATGAATCTTTGTATCATAAATCTCACAGTAGTAAAACAAATTATCTTTTACAAGTTGTGTTACCTTATCATAATGATCAGATACTATCAAAACTTTGAAAAATGATAAATTTATATATAATATACAATTATGAATTTAAATGCAGAAGGAGAAAAAAGAAATTTGAGAGAAATAGACATGTACATTCTGTTCAAATAACATAAGTGCAAATATCTTTAATGTAAATCAAATTTATTGTGTAGTGCTGTAACATATTATATTGCACTCTCTATGTATGTATATATGTATGTTAAATGTTTTTTCTATTTTTTGTTCTGAATAAACAATTTACAAATTGAAAGAATTTGATTTATATTTTGTTATTTATTGAACACTTAATAACTGCAAAATTTATATTAAATTAATATGATAAATTTTGATTGATTATATGATTTGTTAAAATCAATTATTCATCATTTGTCTTATTTTAAATATCATTAAAAATGTTTATTTCTGTTTTTTTTTTTTTCAGATATGGAAACTGATACACCTCCTGCCTTACCTCCAAAAAATAAGTGGTCTAAAGATATTCAATCAAAGAATAAACAAAAAGAAAATTATGATGCTATTTCTTCCTTAAAATTTTCACAAGAACTTATTTCTAATAACAAAACCAAAGATGAATCTATAAATAGATATGCTAATATATTAACTTTCAAACCAATCCCTGCACCAAGAAGTTCAAAATGTTTAGAAGCAGCATTCAAAAGAAATGATTTGTCAGAAAAGGAATTTGCAACAAATAACAGCCCGATAAATTTTTCTAGTGGAATTCCTAATCCAACATATTTTTCTATAGGACATAAAGAAAATGAAATCATTTGTGATAGTTTTTCAGAAAATAAAAAATCATATAAAATCAGAAGTACTAAAAGTGTTTGCAGTGATACAGATTCTATCCACTATTTAGAAACAAATAAACCTAAATTAACAAAAAGTTATAGTCTGAAAGAAAAATGGAAACCAAGAATTAAAATTGGACATCATAGTTTCACAAATAAAAAGCTAGAAAAATTCAAAAGTAAGAATATGGATGAAGAAGTTGGAGATCATGTTTATGAATCATATGATTTTCATTCTAACAAAGCTCATTTACATAGCTATGAAGAAGTAACAGATCCTTTCCAACCAAAACGAGATATTTTTGATTTTGTCAGTTTTAAATCTCCTTTATATGGCACTTGGATGAATGCAGATTCTTTTAAACAACATGAATGCAAAACTGAAACATCAGAAAGTAATAGTCTGAGTAAAGAGATTGCACAAAATTCAGAATATGATATGCCATTAATGCTTAATGTACAAAGTACAGAATATGATTATCCATTAATACTGAAAATACAAGGAACAAACAAAGAGGAAAGTTTATCAGTAAGCAATGAGTGCAATACTATTTATGATATACCAATGCCAGAAATTCCACCACCATCCTATCCTCCACCACCATTACCAGTCAGTATTTCAAATGAAAAAACAGATGTTACATTGTTACCACCTGTTCTTCCTCCAAGACAACAAATTTCTCAAACTTTTCAGTCTCCAGTTTCTTTATTATCTTTAGAGATGAAAAAGGAATCTCCACCTTCAATTCCTGTAAGAAGTCCAATAATTAGTAGATCTAAAAATCAGTCTGCTATCATGGTAAATACAGATGTTAAAAAACCATTAATGCCTGTACGTCCTGCACCTCCTATCCCTAGGAGTTCTACTCCATGTTTTGCTCCACCTATACCTTGTAAAACACATCCGTTAAGTCAATCGTCTTCAATAAATATGATGATAGAATGTAGAAAACAAGATTTAAATTATTTGGATGATAAATTTACATCATGTTCTAGTACATCTAAAAGTGAATTATCTGAGTCATCAAATTCTAATTTACAAATCTTCAACGATAAAAATGTATATCATTCTGGTTTTTTATTTAAAACTGGAAGTAACCGAAAAGGTATAAACTTTTAGTTTTATTTTATATTTGTATGTCTTATTATTTATCAGAAATAATAATAGCTTAATAGTTTTCTGGTAATACAAAATAATTATTTCAACACATATAAAGTGTTATGAATCATATTTGGTATCCACAGTGCTGGATTAAGTTAGTGTGGGGTCCGATTGGATATTTCTCATGGGGCCCCTCAAAATATGGCCTATATTTATAAATAAAATAAGTAATGTTTATAAATATGATAAATATGCATTTTTAATTAAAACAAAATCGATTAATTCACATTCAATTTTTTCAAGAAAAAATTTTCTTTTTATAGTTCTACAAAAACTAATTGTTCTAAGTTGGGATGTAGCCCAACCATAATAGTAAATCTAAACAAGTGTTCTTCGTTTATTAGCTTTTTCATGATTTCATTTTGTCTCAACACGGGTGCAATTGGTTTAGATTCGGCACTGGATATCCAGTATCCATTCTTATGATGATAAACAAAAAAAATTAGTAATAATCTATTATATAATTCCATAATTTTACATAATATATATATATATATATATATAGTAGAACCTGTATAAGACAACCACCTCCTGTTCCAATCAAAACTGGTCATTTATACAGGTGGTCGGCTTATGCAGGTTAATTATAATACAGCATGTTTAAATGAAACAAAATGTTTACACTTTTTATAAAAACAAAACGTATGTTTTGTTACAATTTATAACACAGTTTATCATTTGTTCAAAAACATAATATATTTAATTAGTATTGAAAAAATTATCAATAGTGCTTTGTCGCATTCCACTTTTATTTTTATAATTTCTACGGCAAAGCAGCGTTCAATGTTAATTGAGACAACAATTTTTCATTATTTTCTATTGTTGATGCCAGTTTAATTCTTCAGCATGTTTCTTGAAGGGTATTATTTGCTTAAGATTGCAATTTCCTTTATTTCTCCCATTTAGTCAGAATTTCTTTTTGAGACAATATTTTGTGGATCTGTTTTTCCCCACGTTAAATTTTTCTGATAATGCTCATTCAGAAAGACATTTCTTACAGTCTTCAATCATTTTTATTCACTGTTCTAAATTCAAGGCATTAATTTTCCATTTAGCCATGTTTTAACATCCGAAGGCAGTGATAGCATCACACGTATATGAGATTACATTTGATTAATACACTTGCGTAGAATACAAACATCCAAATCTGGTGGCTGATTGTTTTCATTTTCCCTGTTTTCCCTATATCACTTTGCCATAGGCCTTCAAATTATGATTTTTAACATTTTTAATACAAAACTTAATTATCATATCATACATACAAATCTAAGGAACGTACCTATTAAAAAAATATTGCATTAAAGTAGAAATGATACCATGATTTCGTTATTCCAGTGCTATACGTCATTCTCGTGGTATGAATAATCGAGAAAAATTCGTACAGTGCAATTCTTTCAGTTGTAGTGGTTTGGCTTAAATGAAATTTAAGTTTAAAAGAAAATGGTACTGATGTAAGCAATAAAGATTAGTAACAATTAGATGTTAAAAAATTATGGTCATCATAAACAGTTTCACTGTGTTTGGCCTATAAAAATGATGGTCGTGGTCACGTTAGGAATGTGGTCATCTTACGGAGGGTCAAATAGTATTATTTCTATGGGAAAAAATTTGGTTCCCATAAAATCATGGTCATTGCATCAGGTGGTCTTATACAGTTGATCGTGAAGTCAGTTTTCACTATATATATATACAGGTTGACAATCAATATTCTGGTTCCATCAGTTTTTTGAAATGAATATCAGAGTGCATTTTAAAATTTACTGTGTTGGTGCGCCACTGTTTTTTTGGAGGTGCTGTTTATGTTTTGACAGCACTGTAATCCAGAAACAGATGTTTGGTCATACTTGCAACCATAGTTGCCAGATTGGCTTTTTTGACATCAAATGAGTCTTTTTGGCTTTTTTAGATATGTTGGTATTAGAAATTTTTTTTAACATTTTGGTGTTTTTTCTGGCTTTTTTTTGCTTATTGGCATTATATAAAATCTTTTAACTTTTTTTGAGAATACAGTAATGAATTAAAATTTTGTAGAACTATTTTATTTAGTTGAATTAACATTCTGTAGAATTACAGTCTTTTATTTAGTTGTTCAATAGTTGAACATTAAAATGTTCAACTAATTGTTATTAGTTTAGTTGAACATTAAAATTTCATTTGCTTTTCCATTTAGTGTTTATTTCTTTAAAGTACTGTACAAGTAGTCCTCTTCAGTTAAATATTTACAGCTTATATGTACAGGAATACCTTGCATAGCATGATTTTGAACAATGCAGGTTTTAATCTAGCATGGTTTTTATAATTACCAAGGAAGTTGATTATTACACACATCAACATTGGCAACACTGAATGGTGACCCTAAATGCCACAGCTGATGGTCGAGAGAAACATTTATGCAATAGATTTTGATTAGCTCTCGTATAAGTATGTTCTTTCCCTGCAGCATTTTATTATTTACGTTAATATTAGTATTAATAATCTTTTATTGTTTAAGTATGAGTGAAAAGAGACAAAACAAAGAAGACACTGTTGGAGTAACAAAAAATGCAAGCAGTTGATATTAGAGAAGAAACTTGAAATTATAAAATATCACAAGAATGACGCTTCATTTGCTAAAATAGCACGTGAGAATTCAATGAATGAATCCAAATGTTTTCTACAACTTTTATATTAGTTTAAAATTATTTTCTTTGTTATTTAATTAATAAAAATATTTTTTCATTTTAAACATTTTTATTATCCTAAACCTTTGTAATAATCAAATTAAATTGAAATCCATTATAAATAGACCTCGAACCAGGGTTGCAGAGTCGGGGAGTCGGAGGTTTTTGGTTGACGTCAGAGTCGGAATCAGAATTTTAAACTGCCCGGAGTCAGGAGTCAGGGATCAGTTTTTTGGTTGACGTCAGAGTCGGAATCAGAATTTTAAACTGCCCGGAGTCAGGAGTCAGACCTTACAAATTTTATGGAGTTGGAATTGGATTTTTTTAAAAGGTGGAATCTTAGTTGGATCATTTGCCATCCAATTCTGCAACCCAGGGTTGCAGAATCGGAGGTTTTTGGGTGGAGTTAGATTTTTAAACTGCCTGGAGTCGGACTTTTCTATTTAGTGTTTAATTTTATTTCTTTAAAGTACTGTACAAGTAGTCCGTTTCAGTTACAAAAAAAATTGGATATATATTGATTATATAAAATCTCTCAAATTTAATAAAATTTAATTAATAAAAAAGTACCATCCTTGCCATAATTTTTATTCTATTGCTTCACACTAACATATCATAAATTGCATAAATTATCAAAAAAGAAACTATTATAATAAATCCTAAACATATCTTAACCAAGTTGAAAGAAAATAACATCAGAAAATAAACTGATCCAGAATGACCATGGAATTAGTTATTCATATACACACCCATATACACACACATGCATGTGCATGCACATCAGTCTATACATATTCTATAAAATATAAAATCAAGTTGTTATCCAAGTTATATTTTATGTTTTTATACATAGTATTAGAACAAAAATCTTATTTGTCCAAAAATTTTATTTTAACATATGTATCTATCAGAATATTTTGTTATAGAAGGTAAAAGTTATGTTGAACTGTATAATTTGAAATGGTGATAATCAAAATTTACATATGCCATAAAAATAGAAATTAAATATAACAGTGAGTCATTATTAATCTGAGTAATATATATAATTTTTTTTTACTAGAATTTCTTCAGCGATGGTGTATATTAGATAATAAACGTTTTAGTTATTATCTCAATGAAAAGGTAAAATTATTTTTATTTTTGAATATTATTAACACTTTCATTTATTCATTAATGATATCATATGTATTTATATAGGAAAGCTCTCTTCGTGATTGCATTGAAGTGAAATATATGGTTGCAATATCTATTTGTCCTCAAGAAAAACACAGGTAAAAATTATTTTTTTAAATTTAAACATTATTTGCATATAATGATGATATATAAGGAGTCAAAAAAATTCTAATTAAAAAGAATTAACAAGCACTTTCAGCAAGGTTAATGTTTACAACTAATCATGTAGCCTGCTTCAATTAAACTATAAACCAAAATCAATTGCCCTTTAGCTCTCCTCATCTTACCAAATGATTTTTAGTTCTGCTTTTCTTGATATGAGGATTTTGGTAGTTAATGAGAAATATTATAATTCTGTGTTTCATAAACCAGCTTGTTCTTCAATTTTGTCCCAAACCTGCTTCCCAATTCATCTCAGTGGCATTCTTCTCATGAATGTAGAGCACGAGTGTATGCTCTTTTTATAAGAGCATGCACTCGTGCTCTACATTCATGAGGACACAAATTGGAGAGGTAGATTCACAAAAGTATGAATTATATCTAAACAAAGTATGCAGAATGGATACAAGGTGTATATAAAGCAGTTAAAAGATTGTGGGAAGCATGCACTCTGTAACCTAAGCCTATGTATAAGGGGATAGATCTTAATTCCATCATAAGCACTAAAGGAGTATATTGAACAATATTTCATAGTCCTTAGAAGGAATAGCAATATTTAATCTAATACAGAAGAATAAAAATAGTTGTACAGTATAGAATTGGCAAGATTTCAGGAATGTATGAAATTCCATGCTTTAACAATAGTCTTGGGACGGAAGAGTGCTGTATTGGATTTACAAATAAGCCTATCAGTTAGCTAGCAGCAATATATCTTTTGATAGTGAACAATGTCTTTTTCCTTGATATTGTCCCATAACTTTTATAGCAAGTTCCCATTTTATAAGTACAGGTAGTCCTCGAATTATGAAAACCAAAAATGATTATTAATAATTGTCTAATTCATTTTTTCCACCTGCATATACAAATTTATATCACTTTGTTTTTGTATATGCATCTCAATGTTAACATTAGTTGGAAAGTAAAGCTTTTCAACAATACATAATAGTTGCTAGTGTGATTCATCCACTTTTAATTTATCACATCTTATGGCATGTTAGTTGCTAATCAGCAATTGAAGTATTCATTTCTCTTGTTTGCAATTTTTGTATCTCATCATAACCCTGTCATGTCCAGTAAGAGAATAATAATAGTGGTGAAAAAATTTCTTAAATTCTTAAATTTTTCTTTCTTAATTTTGTATTTGTAATCAATATGGAGAAAAATCGAATAACAGAATTCTGTTATTCGATTTTTGAATATGATTGTTCTATTATATAATGTTCTGTTAAAGATGATATTTAAGTAAATGTATGGTACTAATCAGGGACCAAACAAAGGTCCGAAAACTTTATACCATAATAAACTTCTTTTTACTTGCTGTTAGAGCTGTTTTGACTTATCTTTTGTATTTGTAATCAATTGTATGTGTGTGTTAATAATAATTTATAAATGTTTATGTAAATTTATACATTTTTAACTATTTCACGTTAAATAGAAACTTAATTTATGAAAATATTAAAACAGAAATCAAACAAATGAAGAATTAAAAAAGTCCTCAACTTACATCAGAATCAACTTACAATGGAGACATTGTAACAGAACACTATTGTAAGTTAACTACCTATAATCTGTAAATATGACACCTTTGCTATCTAAAACACAGATAATATAACCTTGCTGGACAGCTTTCTCTTGAATCATCCTGTAGATTGGTGCAATCACATTTGAATTTCTATTTTCATCTTTTCAGTTTCATATGATGGATATTTTTTGCCATACATAGCTGACATCTCTCCGTGGATTGTTTATGCAGTTTTCCCTTAAAGATGGAGAAACCATATCATAGCTTGATATTCAATTTTATCCAACATCTACTATCATGCTTTTAACTCTGGTTAAACAGAAGCTATCAAAACAAAAAAAAGCATGCATATTAGTAAGAACATTTTTGAAACACCAAACAAACTGCCTACCGTCACTATTGAAGAGGTTGATTTTGTCTCATCGGACCATAAAACTTTATTAAAAAGGTTTCTGGTTCTTTGATATATTTCTTTGCAAATTCCAAACGTGCTTTTTTATGGCACTTCTTCAGATATGGTTTCTTTCTCGCCACACAACCTTGGAGGTTACACTTGTTTAAGTGCCGTCTAACTGTTCTCGAAGAGA
>AYEL01027899.1:0-46401 GCA_000484575.1 Olivierus martensii | reverse complement strand
ATGCATACGAATTATGTGATAACCAATATATATAAAATTAATAATAATTAAAATAAATTAATTAAAACGTACAGTACATAAAAAATAATAAAATGAAAAATAAAAAATAATTTTTCAATGCATAAAAAAAGAAAAAATGCACATCAACCCAGATTCGAACCCACTACCTTCAGATTATGAACCACGTATTTATCGAGTGCGCCATCTGCTGTGGGGTGATCTGTTATCTATCTATCGTTTTTTAAGCTGAATTATCAAAAGTTTGATTTTTCAAGTGTTAAAAAATACTATTAGAAAGCCATATTCAACAAAAAGCCATATTATACACTCATTTTTGATGTATTTTCACCATATGCAAGCGGATCAAAATCGGTGTAGGGTCAGCTGTGTCCTCCCCTTGTAAGTGATTTTTGATGTATTTTCACCATACGCAAGCGGATCAAAATCGGTGGGGTTTTTGATGTATTTTCACCATATGCAAGCGGATCAAAATCGGTGGGGGTTTGATGTATTTTCACCATACGCAAGTGGATCAAAATCGGTGGGGGGGTCAGATGTATTTTCACCATATGCAAGCGGATCAAAATCGGTGAGGGGTCAGCTGTTGTATTTTCACCATACGCAAGCGGATCAAAATCGGTGGGGGGTCAGCTTTGTCCTCCCCTTATAAGTGAGCATACATTAAGTAGAGTATACTTATATAAATAAAATATATATTTTGTAAATTATAGAGATTTTAAGGTTTTAAAATAAATTTTTATATTTATAGTTGTACAAATTGTCAATTTGAACTTTGTTGCTTTGAAATCAGCATAATTAAAGAAGAAGGTCGACAGTTTTTATTTGGTGCCAGATTGCCTTCAGAGCGTCAAGAATGGATGAAAAATATTTATAAAGTAATGTCTCCTCCATCCTGTCATTTAGAAGAATGGTTTATTGATTTTAGGCATGCTGGTTTTGTACATCTAAAAGAGGGTACAGCTGGTCATTGGCAATCAGCATGGATTGTATTGAAAGGACGTAATCTTCTTGTCAGCCAGCTTGAAATAAATGCAACAGAGATTGTTGATTTAAGAAAATCAATGGGCATAGGTAAGTTATATAAGTTGGAATTAATTAATTAAATTAAAATTTAATAATAATAATGCTAAATAAAGAATATAATTTTGAACTAAAACTTTATCAGATCTATGCACTTAAGAATTTAAGATGCATTTTTTTCCTCATATTATTTATTTAAAAGTTATTGCATACATATATCTTCATAGGTACAATAGAGAAATAAATGATTACATATTAATAAAATATTTGTTTTCCCAAATTATTGAAATATGAATAAAAATCAACTACCCATATTTATTTTCAGCATAATGGCATTTAATAACTGGGAAAATGCCCATGCTATTATAATGATAAAGCCCATGCCCATGCTATTATAGAAAATTAAATTCAGTTTATTAGAATGATTCAGTTTAGCTGTCTAAAGAAACTGACTCCCATTACTTTTATTGTTTTTTTATTTAAGAATTAAGATTTTGATATTTTCTCTTATAACTGCGAAAAATAAAATTATAGCCAAGTGGCTAAATATAAAGTGAAAAAGTTCTGAGATTGGTATTTCTTTGTTCATTTCATCCAGTCTATTTCAGCAAATAAACTTTTAAACAAAATTTAAAATTCTTTAAATTAGTGTTTTAAAAATTAATTTTTGTGAGAAACTGCTTTTGATTTTTAAAATTTTTTAAATTTAAACAAATATTAAAATTCAGTTTTTACATTAATAATTTGTTTCCAAACGCATAGACTCTCCGCTTATTTATTATCGTAGTAAATCTTGAACTTTTAAGTTCAAAATTAAAAAAGATAATGAGAAGCTATTTAATGAACACATCAAAAACAATTGTGCTCCTATATTTTTGTTGCTGTTTCTACTTATGATTTCAAGCTAAATTGATGCTATATATACCTGTATATATAAAAAAAAACCTAGGTTAGACTTGTGTGTGCTTGGTTTATGCAATATGATATTATCGTATTCATCCTTTTATTAATTTCGATGTTATTTGTGTAAACTTCATAGGCATTCAGTGTTTATATGAAATGCCCATGCTATTATAGAAAATTAAATTCAGTTTATTAGAATGATTCAGTTTAGCTGTCTAAAGAAACTGACTCCCATTACTTTTATTGTTTTTTTATTTTAAGAATTAAGATTTTGATATTTTCTCTTATAACTACGAAAAATTAAATTATAGCCAAGTGGCTAAATATAAAGTGAAAAAGTTCTGAGATCGGTATTTCTTTGTTCATTTCAATCAGTCTGTTTCAGAAAACTTTTAAATAAAAATAAACTTTTAAATAAAATTTAAAATTCTTTAATTCAGTGTTTTAAAAATTAACTTTTGTGAGAAACCACTTTAATTTTTAAAATTTATAAAATTTAAACAAATATTAAAATTCAATTTTTACACTAATAATTTGTTTCCAAATGCATAGAGTCTCCATGTATTTATTATTGTAGTAAATCTTAGACTTTTAAGTTCAAAATTAAAAAATAATGCAAAAGCTATTTAATGAACACATCAAAAACAACTGTGCAAAAAACTATCAAGTTATAATTTCAAAATACTTCAATTTCAATAAAACCAACAGTTAAAGCTTTATTTTTCACTCATTTATTAGATAAAACATTCGATGTGTTCATTAAATAGCTTCTCATTATCTTTTTTAATTTTGAATTTCGTCCTTTAAAAATTCTAACTTTCATTATTTTATAAAAGAAAATTGTTATAATTACCATTATTAAAAAATATATGTATTTTCATAAAATGTTCAACACATTCCATATTATTCACAATAAACCTGTAAAACCATCTTTTAATTATATACTGTAAAAATTTCAGCTTTCTGTGCTTAATCATGCCTGTTTTTCCCGTCTCGTTCTGCTGCTGCAGTTCCCCTTGCAAATGGAAGAGTTCATTTCCCTTTCTCTACATTTAGTTAGCTTTCCTGCTAGTATAACTGATCATAATTTCCACCTATGCAGCTCCTATGAAATAGGTGAAAAGCTTTTTGCAATCGATTGTACAGTTCATTCCAAAAAGATTGTCATCTAAGCGGAAGATGTTCGGCTTCCTTACAATACTTACAAAATAATGAGATTAATTGGTTCAGGTGAAGCCAAGTGGCTAAATATAAAGTGAAAAAGTTCTGAGATCGGTATTTCTTTGTTCATTTCAATCAGTCTGTTTCAGAAAACTTTTAAATAAAAATAAACTTTTAAATAAAATTTAAAATTCTTTAATTCAGTGTTTTAAAAATTAACTTTTGTGAGAAACCACTTTAATTTTTAAAATTTATAAAATTTAAACAAATATTAAAATTCAATTTTTACACTAATAATTTGTTTCCAAATGCATAGAGTCTCCATGTATTTATTATTGTAGTAAATCTTAGACTTTTAAGTTCAAAATTAAAAAATAATGCAAAAGCTATTTAATGAACACATCAAAAACAACTGTGCAAAAAACTATCAAGTTATAATTTCAAAATACTTCAATTTCAATAAAACCAACAGTTAAAGCTTTATTTTTCACTCATTTATTAAATAAAACATTCAATGTTTATCCTTTTATAAAATAATAAAAGTTAGAATTTTTAAAGAAAATTGTTATAATTGCTATATTCTCGAAATGTGCTTTTTGTGACTTAACTGGTTCTTGCACCAAACCCTTCAATTGCTATTTCAGAATAAAATAAAAGGTATCAATAATAAATTTTAGAATATAAAATTTTAATGTTTAAGAATTTTATGATTTATATAATGAATTTTATGATTTTTTTCTGTCACCGATTTTAATATGCTCATGAAAAATGAACTCAAACTCTGAATATGGTTAATTATATTTTCATGAATGCATGATCAAATGCACAACTAATAGGAGTTAAAGAATAGAAAAAAAATTAATTTCTATACAATACTATAATGAAAAATTATTGAAATTTATTTTTTCTACGATTTCGGGAATTATTTTTAACGAATATTTATAGAGAATTGTTTAATATTTTTAAAATGATTATGCTTGGATGAATACTAGCCTTCTGTTTGGAGAATCCAGAATTTATTCCTAGATCTCATTTCTCAAAAAATTTCCTATTCTGATTCATCATTCATTCTCTAGCTGACGCTATTACTATAATGATCCTAATATACGAGACCAGTTGTGTGAGACTGATAGAAATGGCCACGTACAAACGATTCGGCTTTCCACTCTGGAAGACCCGGGTTCGAGTTTCGGGTCCTATCCCTTCAAAATATTTATCATGGGGTCCAAGATCGACCCATCGATCCCCGTTCTCCACAATCTGGCTGATTCCTCCCAGGGTGAACAGCCTATGGAAGGATTTGTTTCGCCCCTCACTTAGAATTCTTACAGAATGGAAAATAACATTATATGTTGACAAATATATATACATATTTATTTTCAATAATAAAGCTACGAAGCTATAAATATATATATAGCTTCGTAGCTTTATTATTGAAAATAGCGCAATATATCTGTATATATATATATCGTTATTAAAGTAATTTATAACTACTGCAGATTTAATATATGAATAGAATGATATTGCATTATAGAAAAGATATTTTTTCAATACAATATACGAATGATTTACAAATTTCAGATGCTTAAAATATTCACAAAGTTTTAAATGTCAACATTTATAAAACATCAAATACTATAATTAATAATTATGAACGTTGAAATGAAGAATATAATTAATCCTTGTTTATTAATTTTTCATTTTCTATTGTTTTCTGAATTTCAGTTTTTCGAATTATTATTAAGCATTACAAAACAAGAAAAGAAAAGCTAATTTAATCGTTTAAACAACATATATATATACACAAACATCCATTCAAAGGTAAAAGCCTTTTTCATAAAGAAATATCCTATTAAAATGTGATTCTCTTCTTTGTTTTAGAATGCTTTTCAGCCGGAGAAAAATTAAGCAATAGTGCTATTACAGTGTCACCATAGGCCCCCCATACTCGTGGGTGGTGTTGGTTGTCAGATTAAGGACACAATTTATTGAGCAGAGTCTAGATCACTTCTAAAAACTCTGTAGGTATGGAATTTGGAACTGAATCCGACCTCCAGATAATAAGATTACTTTAATACGCAGTCATCCGACCAATTATTAGAACATAATATTACTTAATTAAAACCTTTGAAAAATCATTTTAAGTTATTCTTAAAATGATTTTTCAAAGGTTTTAATCTGAAGAATTTGCAATTTGGATACGTAGCATCAATCGTTACGAACTTAGCATAAACTGGTCAATGGGGTCAACAAAAATGATGGAGAATAAGGATCAACGGAATGGAAACTGGTCCCTCTAAAAATCTGGGGAGTGATATTCAGAATCGATCCAATTCTTGCGTGGCTTGCTTTTTTCATATAGCTTTTTATCGCTACTTAATTTTTAATAACTTCTGTTAATTAGGATCAATCTCATATTTTCCACTTCTTGATATAAATATTGTATTTGAAATCCTTAATGTGTTTTTAAAATTTTATAATATAAATCGAATTCTTCATAAATTGTGAAAATGTTGGAATTTTATATTCCATATTTTGAAAAGTTATTTTATTTACAATTTTAATCAATTGGCATTGCCTGATACTATATTTTAAAAATTTTATCAGAACCCCTGTCTTATTTATCCTATCAATTGAGAAACACAAAGATACAAATTAACTGAGAGGAAAAAGCCAAAATAAGTTTACAAATGATGATCTAATGCATATAAACTACTTTAAAAACTTGGTTATTTCTCTAGTGAAAAACAATATTATGTTAAAATTGCATAGCATATTATTACTTGACATTTATTTAACAATTTCAATAATCGATCATCTCTTCTCTGTTTCTCAACCTTGGAAATGGCCAAAAAGAAGAGACGTAGCAAGGCTGATTCCAGAAGTGAATAGTCGGCCGAATGGCCGCGTGGCAAAGCTGTGGCTTACCACCCTGGAGGATTCGGGTTCAAATCTGGGTCCCACGCGGCCAGTTTTTCAGGAAGGGTCCGGACCCGGCCCGTTGAATCCCATCCTTTAACTATCCAGTTGACCCATCATGGGTGTTGGCCAGCCTGTGATGGGCTCTATCAGTGGCCTCCGCCAGATATAATATATCCCACGTGAGATATTGCGGCTTAACCTAACCTAAAGTGACCAAAAAATATTCTGTGAAAATCATAAACACCGAGAAACGAAAGTAATTCATACGCTATCCAGTTAGGAACAAACGTTCCTATCGTTTACCAGGAATTGGACCTGTATATAAAAGAAGCGTCAAAAAAGGCGGATACGAGTTTGCTTTCCGTATCATTAAAAGATTCCTAAAACTGAAAAGCAATGAACAGAAGTTCGTGTTTTGGCTCCATTGAGCTATATTTAGAGCTTAATGTTTCGCTCTGCCAGAAGACTGGCGCCACTACATATCACTCTTTACCAGTGCTACGACAGCATTCAGAAATAGTGTCAGGCCAACTTGAATCGAACAATTCAGAGTGGAGATGAACCAAAATTCAAATTTGATTTCAGCAACCTAGAAAATTTTTGTTTATTTAAAATTTCCATTATTATTATTAATACAAATTGATGTTGTATATTATACGATTTAAATTCAAAATTTGATTTTTTTGGAAATTTAATAAAATGATATAAATCATTTAACTACAATCGTAGTTTATTAATTATCAGATCTTTCTCGTTTTATGCCGACAAACAGAATTATTCCAGAACTCATCACAAGTCAGCCACAATCGTGATGGGCTCAACCACCACGTGAAGGATGGGTTTCAATAAGACGAAAAATGAAGATGTGAAATCTAAAATTGAATTAATATTCTCCATAGCACCGGCTCTAGAGCTTTTAGCGCCCCGAGCGAAAATTTTTGTTGCGCCTCCTCAATTGTCACTTTTGATGGTGAGCAGATGTGATTAGGTCCTTAAATGGACCAAATTTTGTTATTCATTACACAAAATTTGAAAATATTTCGAAATTATTTAAGTTCTCAATAATAATCGGCAATATCTATCGTCTGTCTGTGACAGAGATGTCATCTCAAAACGTCTATTTAAAAATATGTGGATGGCCACCATGTCCGGTCACCGTTTAAATTGTGTAAAAAATAATTGTTTTTTATTACAATAATAATAATAACAAAATGCGCCATCACCCTTTAGCTGCCTTAAATATCGGCGCCCTGGGCGGGCGCTCCGCTCGATCGTATGTTGAGCCGGATCTGATTCTCCATGTAACAAATAAAACGATTTACTATGCAGCTATCTGGCCGACGCTATTATTGATTTTTAAATGCGTATTCACTCAGTAATAGCTAAAGTAAATTTTTATAAATAAAAATAAACAGAACTGATATTCTGATCATTTTGAATAATCGGTAGATGGCTGCATATACTGTCAGGGATCCGTATAAATCAGGGGTGGGCAATTATTTTCTGTCGCGGGCCAGATAAACAATTTTCAGGATAAAGCGGGCCATATAAAAATTGAAAAATACCTAAGGGCGAATTTAACCTTACAGCGCCGTAATTATCACAGATTACTAATACAGATGGGACACTTCCTATACTTTCAATGGTAACTTTTCAAAATGACGTAGTTATATAAAGAACCAATCACATTACTTGGAACGTAACTTAGATGGTGCTACTAACAGTTAAAAGTCATCATCAACAAAGCCAATAAAAGAAGTCAAGATATGATATCACAAAAATGGCTGTACTTCCTGTATAATCGTTATTGTGAATACCACCTTCTCGATTTATTTCCGATTTTAATGTATTTTTAAAAACAAAACGTTGATTTTTAATAGTATTTTAGACTTTATACATTCGAAATATTTTTAATACAAATTTGATAACAATTTCTTTCTGAATTGTTAAACATTAATGAAACCTGTGTGTTCATATAATTATATTCTATTTTCAAGCTTCAGAAAATAACGTATAATATCCTGTATTCATATATTTATATTCTATTTTCTAGCATCAGAAAATAACGTATAATATATTAATATAATTTTATTGAAAATTTATATTTGTACAAACTGAAGTTATATATCAAAAAATATATTAATGATATTAAATAATAATAATGAAAACATTTCAAAATAACTAACATACAGTATATTTATTAAGCCTAAGCGGATAAGTTCTCTCTCACAACAGAAAATACGTTGTATAATATTATAAATACAATTTTCTTCTTTCTGTTTATATAGAGGATATGGCCCATAAATTCCAATCTACACTAAATACCTTTTATAAATAACTAACGCTAACTTCGATCCACGAGCCACTATCAAACCTCTTAAAAAACAAGATGGCTACTAGAAACCAAAGCTGGTTATGGGAAACAAATTACTATGTAATATTATTATTCAATATAGTTTTATATTTTAAAATAACAAACTATCCTTTGTTATTTTTTAGATTTGAAATATTAATATTGGTCAATGTCTTGAAAAATTATAAAACTTTTACATTCAAGAAAACAAACTATCCATTCATTATTATTTAAATGATTTTGGAAATATTAATACCAGCTTAAATATAAAACTTTTACATTCAAGAAAAAATACACTAAATCACCTAACTGAGGAGATGCTGTGGTACTGAAATTTCCCTGTTTTAGCTAAGTGTCTGTATTATTAATCTATGGTAATTACGTAATTATTAATTAATGTAATGAAATTATTAATGATAACATTAAATAATCATTAATAATTAATAAAAATTACTTTGACTTAAAATGACTACTCACATTCAAGGAAGATTGATTCTTGCATAAACATATTCCTCTCACCATCCTACAGGAGAAGAATAATGGTTGCGCCAATTTATATGCACACATTCTTGTCAATCTCGCTAACATGTATAGCCACTTTTGTGATATTTACACAAAGAATATATTCGTCTAGCAATATTATTTTTAAAAATATATTTTTCTTGCGTTACTTTCTTAGTTTTTGTTTGTATGCAAAGAGGTCAAAATCATCCGTAGAAATTATTTTTTTTTCGTTAGAAACATTATAAAATAATTCGAACTACGAATTAATAAATTCAGACAATTTTCTTTTAAATTGATTGATTGCTAACAACCTATTATATCAGAATATTACAAAGTATTAGATATCCAGATAATTAATTTTGTAAAAACAAGTTTACAACTTAACATGAATAGTGAAATTTAGTATGTTCATGGTTAATTACATCATCAAAATTTGGAGTAATATCTAATGTACCGTATTCTATACAGAATTTCCATTATTTTATTTTTCCTTTTCGATTAAAATTTATACATGTGGGCTTGAAACTGTAATGTGTTCTAATTTATGCGGCGGGCCGTACAAGATACCTACGCGGGCCGCCTTTTGCCCACCCCTGGTGGATTGAATACAGATGACATATCATTTATTTTTCTAACTTTGAAGATCCTTCATATCTTTTGTCACATTTTGTGGTGAAGGCGAATGACTTCCAGTAGTCCATTGATAAGGGATTGAAGAAGAGTTCAATAATTAGTTGCAAAATGTGGATAACATATTTGCCTCTTCTAATGTAACATTTCATAAAATTCTTATATTCTTAAAAATTTCATATTAAATATAGTAATATGTTTTCCAATGCGCAGTTATAAAACTGAATATTTTTGTTATAAGCTTTTCACAAATATTTTAAAAAGATAAAGTCAAGAAAATTTTTTCTACATGAAGCAATATAGACGAGAATTACAACATTTATAATTACTCATTTATGTTATTTAAAACATTTTGTATTTATGTGAAAATGGGGAAAAATTGTCAGATATTCAGACTCTTCAATTTAGATGGATATCTTCTATGATGTCGGATTTAAATAAGTAGTTGCTAAACTGTTTTAACTGAAACAACGAATACATACAACTACTAGAAATTCTACATTTTAATAAAGACTCTTACAGATAATTTTAATTTTGCTACTTCATTATTTGTTGACTTTTCACCTAATTTAATCAACTGATTTGTCAACACGATTATCTGTTTCCATAGTTTCGATGATGGTTAGATCATTTTTCAATATGGTCTTATTCGATTCATTTTTTAAAGCTTTGAATTTCTTTTCTTTTATATTAACTTTAATTCTTATAGCATTATATTTTTTGATAATTAAAAACTTTTTTAAAATATTCTGTGTTCAATGTCTGAAGTTCCGTCTTTAGAATGTTAATTATGCTACAATAATTGACGTAGTTACAATTTGCTGCTGCTTCTCAAAATATGAAGAAGTCATTCATAGTCTGAGAAGCAGTAGCAAGAATGGGGTCGAGGTCAAGAAGGGCTCGCTAAATGTCTGAAGTTCCGTCTTTAGAATGTTAATTATGCTACAATAATTGACGTAGTTACAACTTGCTGCTGCTTCTCAAAATATGGAGAAGTCATTCATAGTCTGAGAAGCAGTAGCGAGAATGGGGTCGAGGTCAAGAAGGGCTCGCTAAAATTAAACTCAAACCATTGGAATCAGTTTATATGTAATTTCACAAACGCCCAATATTTAACGTATGACAAATATATGTATTTTCAGTGTAGTTGATTGGTTGTGTTCATCTTAATAAGTGTGTAAATGATTTATGTACTTGTATGTTTTATTTCATATTTAATATCTGGGAAATGATTTATGTATTTGTATGTTTTATTTCATATTTAATACCTGGGGTTGAGAAAAATCTCGTAATGAAAAATGGGATCATGAAAAAAAAAGTTTAAGAAGCACTGGTCTATAGTATTGAAGTTGTTAAAGATAATTAAATTTTAAATCTAATTTTAGCAAATTGAATGCTTTGTTATAAATAGTAATGCAAAAATTTTATTAATGATTAATCGATTTTTCCACTTTTTCTTACCTTTTTAGATAAGTATCCGAATTTTAATACTGTTTTATTGATTTTAATTCTTACAATTATGTTAGTTTAGGATTAAAGTCATGTAACTTTTAACAGTGATTTTCAATAATTTTTCAAGTAGATAAATCTTATGTTTCTGATTTTTTTGATTGTTTTTTGTAAACTGTGTTTGGGGTGAGTTTCTTTTTTTATGGATATTAAAATATTAAATATAGTATTGACTTCTCACTTAATTATTTTTCGCATAGAAAAACAACTAAAATAATAAAATAAGCAGCCATGAAAGCTAAAAAAATTATTGTTAAAATTAAATATTTACAAACGAAAATTCATCAATTACTTGAAATTATGCTTATTTTCACAAAAACTGTTAGTAACTATATAAAGATGACTGAATGTTATAACAACTGGCAATTTGTATTTTTATTACGACAGGTAATAATTTTCGTATCTTATTTTATCATCAGTTAATTTTTTCCAAATCCATGATTACGGAATGCAAAAGAGAAAAAACATCATTTTTATTATTTTGGTAATTTTTCGAACATTAAATAGTATTTCATGAACTACATAATCTGATTATCATAAATATCAGTCATAATGGTTACATCTGCTGCTTTGCATGAATAAATTGCCTAGCGCCATTGATATTTACTTTCTGTAAAAGAGCATTTCATGAACTACATAATCTGATTATCATAAATATCAGTCATAATGGTTACATCTGTTGCTTTGCATGAATAAATTGCCTAGCGCCATTGGTATTTACTTTCTGTAAATTTATTTAAGATATAAAATGTCTGACTTATCTAATTGGAAAAAGAGGTACAAGATTTCCTAAAAATTATAAAAAATTACTGTTCAAGAATTTTACTTTAATAAAATCTCATAGGTCTATTTTTACTATATAATGGCATATTCTCAATATTTAATGCTATGCTATTTAATTTATAAGGCATCAATAATTAAAATTTATATTAAATTTTTCTATTTTAATCTTAACTTTGTTCGTAAAACTTAACTTTGTCAAAATGATAAACAATGTTATTTCATGATAATTATTGAACGTATATTATATAAAAAATACTTTTTATGATAATATAAATCCGAAGAAATGTATTCTTTTTATTATTCACAAAAATTGTTTGAATATATTCTAATTTATTTCTTCAATTTGTGTAATGAGTAAAGACATTCAAATCTTTTATTAAAGTTTGAAAGAGAAAAGCGTTTTTATGAAAGATTTTGACATGTAATGAGTAAAGACATTCAAATCTTTTATTAAAGTTTGAAAGAGAAAAGCGTTTTTAAGAAAGATTTTGACAAGTCTTAAAATCATTACACTTATAATTTTAATTTTTAATAAATAGTATGTTTTGTGCCTAATAATAAAATCGCATCATCTCTTTATAACTTAAATTGTGAAAGAACTTTAAAATAGTTAATTTCAGTAACAGTGACTTAACGAATAAAGAAGAAAGAATTCCCATCTCAGCTCAAATTTCGAGTGGAAATTATATACGAATTTGATTCAGCCTACAGAAAATAGCTCAAATTTATCTGCTTTTCTGATTTTATCTTTATTATTATTATTTACTAAATTTATTTTAGATAATATTGGCTGAACAAGTGTTTAAAGATGCATTAATTAATAACAATCACTATTATAGTTAAGTAAATTATATCATGTCATTTTATTAATTTTCCAAAAAATCGAATTTTGAATTTAAATTGTATAACATATAGTATTAATTTAATTGTATAAATAATCATTAAATATTAAAATATACAGAAATTTTCTAGGCTGCTGGAATCAAATTTGAATTTTGGTTCATCTCCACTCTGAGTTGTTCGATCAATTCAAGTTGGCCTGACACCATCTCAGGATGCTGTCGTAGCACTGGTAAGAGTGATATCTGGTGGCGCCTGTCTTCTGGCAGAGCCAAAACACGAACTTCTGCTCATTGCCTTTCAGCTTTAGGAATCTCTTGATGATACGGAAGGCAAATTCGTATCCTCCTTCTTTGAAGCTTCTTCCATATACGGGTCCGATTCCTGGCAAGCGGTAGGCGCGTTTGTTCCCAACTGGACAGCTAACGAATCCCTTTCGTTTCTTGGTGTTTCTGATTTTCACAGGATATTCATTTTGGGCATCAACCTTGCTACTGCTTTTCTTTTTAGCCATTTTCAAGATGGAGAAGCAGAGAAGAGATGATCGATTATTGAAATTGTCGAATAAATACAGATTAACAATGTAAGTTCTTTTAATATGATATTATTAATATAATATATACTTGTTATGTACAAATACATAAATGAAAAAGTATTTAACCAATCTGATATCTCGTGTGTTCTTAAATAGGATTTTTTTTCATCTCAACCAATTATAATTTTGTCATTTGAACTGAAAATTCTAAATAACTTCTTTAAAATACAGTATATGATATGCTAATATTTTCCACGATGATTTAAGAAGAATTTGAATGGTTATTCAGTATTATATTACAAATTATGTTACGTAGCCTATGCATAAAAATATTGAAGAATTGAGATATTTACAGCAATAAGAAACAGATGAATTAATTTAATTAAAACATTTAAAACAAAATATCAAATATTGCATTATAATAAAAAATCTCAAAATTCTAAAGATTTTTGTAAAGTTGTTAACAAGGAAAGTAAAGCTGATATTTACTTAACGTTTTATATTTTAAAATTAAGTCTGAATACATCATATGAGGTTAATTTTCTTTCTTGCATTGATTGTCCTAAATTATTAAAATCTGCTACTAGAAACAAACCCAGCTCTAATAACATTTTTATACATTGTGTTATTCACAGATTATTTATTCTGAAAATATCAGATCATTCTATCAAGAAATTATTGAAAAAAAACTTCACCGGTTATGTTCCAACATATAAATGGACACAATCATCAATTAGAATTTATATATATATTTCACTTTCTAGACATTTATTTAAAATCAATTGCTGATTGAATATTATAATCATAAATATCACATTTATTACAAAAATAATTTAAAGCCATGAATTCAAATAATATATTACATTTTTTGTAGTAGTTGACTATCATGCATGTTCTGGCCATTGAAGAATGAGTTTCAGAATTATCAAGACTACATCCATTCTTTCAATAAATGCATTTATTTATTTTAATTTTTATGTGAAAACTTTCATTTCTATTTTATTGAATACATAAGCAATACAAATTATTCTGTAAGAAATCATTTCAAAACAAACGAACATCCAATGTGTGCGATATTATCCATTGTCGCACACAAATTAGTTCTTTAGATGGCTAATTAATGGTGAGTTAAAATTCAGTTGGCATTTTTTACTATAGTGGAGTTCGACAGAACGTAAAAACTGCACGAGATTGAATTCTTATATTTTTTGTGTTTCTGTTTACAGTTTTCAGTTTCCGCTTGAAATACTAGAATGCTTGTCGGACGTTCTAGTATTTCCTAGGCAGAACTCAAAACGGCGAACATTTCTTATTCAAAGTCCGGAATTTCTATTTTTTCGTAGTTAAAATCTGTAAAGTCTTTGCTAACGCCTATAAAGAAGACTTTTATGCTGCACTAGCAAATTTTGTCTTAAATAGAATTTTTCTATTGTAGATAAACAGTCCATTTTAATAAATCATTTGAACATTACGTCTATCTATATATCTGATCTGTCCTGTATATATTTTTTACAGGACAAATCTGAATTCAGGAAATTATAGTATTTCCTAGTTAGAACTAGAAAGTCCTTACGCTTGTCGGACGTTCTACTATTTCCTAGGCAGAACTCAAAACGGCGAACATTACTTATTCAAAGCCCGGAATTTCTAGTTTTTCGTAGTCAAAATCTGTATTGGCAAATAGTAAACAAAAACAAAGGTCGTCATTTCTAGTTCTTCCTAAGACACTAGTGCTTTATTTGTCGAAGTTTCTTTAGTGTGGCATGGTATTTTATCAGACTAATATCAATTTTTAAAATGAATGCGAACAAGAAAAAAATTGATCGACGAGATTTTGAAACCGAACCTAAAGGAAAATCATTTTCATGTCATATCACGAGAACAGTATCAAAACTTAATCGACAAGGTAAAGTTATAAAAAATACTTTCGATAAATAATTCTTCTTTTAACACAGCTATTCTATTTTTTTATCATTTCAATTTAAAATATTGAATTAAAAATAATAACATTTAAAATTTTAGAGAAAGACTCTGCTAGAGAAAGGATTAAAATAAACTTATTTTAATCCTTTCTCTAGCAGAGGTTCTGAATTATTCTGGCTTTATCAGTTCGCTAAACCCAACCGAAAACAATATATTGGAGAAAAATTTTTAAAAAGTGAGACAATAAGCTGCTACATCTTTGCGATCACAAGCAAAAAGAAAAAATAAATTATTGATAGTAGTCATGTCACTCCACAGTGAAAATTAGAGACAATGTAACAATAGTGATTTCTGATGTTGAGTGAGCGAGTGGAAGCCTCTGAAATATTATGGCGATCGTTTTGAGTATTAACTAAGACAACTTATACCAACTAGGTACAAAGGAAATTGCAAACATTATATTCCTGCTTAGAGTTCGATATTTTCCAGCAGAAATTTTCTTTCGCAAGGATAAACAAATTTCATTGAGGAAGACTGCAGTCTGCGCCAGTGGAAGTGCATAGGACATGCACTTCCACTTATACCCGCTGTCGATGCCCGAAGCATTCTGCATCTAAATTATGTTTCTGCAAAATGAATAACATTTTATGTTATTCAAAATACCACAGAAACCTACCATATAAAAATAAATAAAGGTATCTAGTTTTGTTTTTCATCTTTTAAAATTTTTATTTCGTATTTTATGTTGAACTTTGACCAATAAAAATATTTGCCCATAAAGATTAAAAAAATAGAAATTTCAGTTTTTTAAAGCCAGCCATGTAATAATGATTTTTTAATAAATTAATCTTTTACTTACCATAAATGTCGGCCGGATGGCCGCGTGGTAAAGTTGTGAGTTAATTCACTGGAGGATCCGAGTTCAAATCCGGGTCCCACACCTACAATTTTTCAGGAGGGCCCGGTCATTGAATTCCACCCTTCAACCATCCGGTTGACCCCATCATGGGTGTTGGCCAGCCCGTGATGGGCTCTATAAGTGACCGCCTCCAGATACAGTATATTCCTCGTGAGATATGGCACTTAACGTATCTAACCTAACCCAACCTTATCATAAATACAAAAATTTTCTCCCCACAAAAGTATTTAAAATCATCTACGTTTATTTTTGGGTTCGTCCTAGGAAGAACTAGAAATCACGATCATTGTTTTGTTAACTCTTTGCTACTCCAGGTTTTGACTAGAAAAACTAGAAATTCCGGATTTTGAGTAAGAAATGTTCGTTATTTCAAGTTCGGCCTAGGAAATACTAGAACGTCCGACAAGTGTTAGGACGTTCAAGTTTTGACTAGGAAATACTAGAATTTCCTAAATTCGGGCTTGTCCTGTAACATATACATATTTTAATTCATAAATTAATATTTTAAAATAAAAATTGTAATATGTATTACCTAAACATAACAAAATTACGAGTAAACCAAGTAAACAGAAACAAAATATTACATTCTTTTCATTTCAAATCGCATTTTACGATTGAAAAATTTGCCAGTTTTATAATTATTTTTAATATTCTCTAAACCGAAAAATATTACTAATATAGTACATTCGAGTTATACTTTTCTGGAGATTAATAATATTTTGCTAAATAATACTATTCTAATTAATCAGTTAACATCATATATTAACAATTTCGAATAAGTATAAAAAATTGACGTTACTTTAAATTAATCAGTTAACATCATATATTAACAATTTCGAATAAGTATAAAAAATTGACGTTACCTTTACTAGACTTTTGTTATAAATTACCTCAGACTACATTATCTATTTTTTATTTTGTACGAATAAATTATAATTTTATAATTAAAGCAAATTTATTCTCGAAAATTTTATTTCGAAAGTTAACATTTCTAGTAAAGTATCAATAAATCGTTTGCCTATTGGATACTGTTGCTATGGTAATGTCAACAACAGCCATTTCCGTTATTTTCGAAAGACGAAAAGGAATACAAAAGGTAAATTTTAATCACGTAACAGCTTTTTATTCATACTAAAATAAACCTATAAATCATAATATAGTGGTTTTTAAATATATATATTTTTCCGTTTAGAATTAACAAGTTCAAATCTGTTTAAAAAATAAACTAGAAACTGATTTGAGAATCCTTTTCCGTTTAGAATTAACAAGTTCAAATCTGTTTAAAAAATAAACTAGAAACTGATTTCAGAATCCTACTAAGCTACTGTTTTTTATTATAGGACGATGCTTAGCATATTGGATATCCCTACTAATCCCAAAGAAGTAGCCAAAATCAAATTTAGGAGGATTCAGGAATGGCAAAGAAGAGCGAGAATATTCAATCCAAAACAAAGATTAATTGGAGTAAGTTTTGCATTTTTACGTTTCACAAAACTAAAGTAAGATTAATATAAAATATTCGAAAAGCACAATTTTTTTATTGATTGTTATCGATATGTTTTCGTTTGAATAAAATTATTTTTTATAGGTGGATTTAGATAGCCTAAATCAACAAGTGTATGATAAAAATAAAAGAGAAGCGTCGGATAAACTGGAAAATCAACAATGTGAAAAAGAAATGATAGAAAATGATTTGTTGGCGGTCATGTTAGAGAAACGCAGGAAAAGAGAACTTAGAGATTTCAATAAAGAAATAGATAATTATCGGCGATATTTTCAACATCCGGAAACTCGAAAAGAGTTTGATTTGAATGATCCTGATCGTTTGAAGAAAGATAGACCCGCGAGAATATCGGATGACGATCCAAATCTCAGCATCTCAGGAGTGCAAAAGTAAGATTTAAAAATTTTTTATTGGTCAAGTTTATAAATTAATATAGGCCTATAATCTGCATTTAATAGACTCGACGGAGAAGATTTGGATTTTAGAGAAAGAACACGACGGCAGAAGAAAGAATTTTGCAAAATAGTCAAAGAACAGATGGAAGAAAATATTTATAGAAAGAATTACGAAGATAATATGGAAAGACTATTTTACGAACAGTTTAGGGATTTAAATCTAAAAGCGACAGAATTAAGAATGCAAGAATTGGAAACAAGAAAACAAATGAAGAAAAATGAAGCGGAGTTTAATAAACGATTAGTAAGTTATATTATCTTTGTCATATTGCTATCAATAGAAAAAATAAGTTTAGAATAAAATTACTATCAGGCGGAAGATATTATTTTGCATCAACGTCACGAAAAGTTAAGGGAAGAGCAAGAAAAACTGCAAGAAATGTATAATGCATTTTATAGTGATATGTTAACTGAAAATCCGGAAATTGCTCGTAGTTCGTTCGGACCTCATCGAGTAGTTCCAGACAGATGGAAAGGAATGTCCAGTGATCAGTTAAGATTAATTTATGATGCTCAGAGATGTCAAATAATTGAAGATTTGGTAAGTAGCAATATCAGCTTATTTTACGTTTTGAATTTAATGCAGTGATACTTATAATAAAATTTAGCGTAAAAAAGAGATGGAAGAGCAAGAAACAGCTGAATGGGACAAACTGATGCTTCATAGAAACAGATGCGCAATTCTAGAAGAGAGAGAACAAAGAAGACAAAAGAGAAAAGTCAATCAAAATCTGTGCGTAACGAATCACGAATTAGCCAGAGAGCAAAATCTTCAAAAGGAATTTTTAAATAAAGTTGTCTATACAAATCCTCTCACCGAAGATTATTTTGCTCAATTTAATACTACCACCAGATGAATATTAAATGCTACCGCTCATGTGACTAAAATTTATAATAATATAACTATTTAATAAAAATTTACCTGAAATTACTATTTCGCATTGATTTGCTATTAATTAATAAAAAATTAGTATAATATCGCTAGGATATTACACTTAGAAACTTTAAATTTGTCATAAAAGACAAAAGTAATATGTAGGAAAAAATTATGCAAATAATATCGCTAGGATATTACACTTAGAAACTTTAAATTTGTCATAAAAGACAAAAGTATGTAGGAAAAAATTATGCGATAACATTATAGGTTTTTGTAATCGAAAGTATATGCCAATAAGAGAATCCAAGATCGATTCTAGATTGTTATATCTCCGATTCTTTAGGGAGTTCAGCTCTGATTCAATCTTTCATTTTCTTGTCAGAAATTGTTTTGAATACCAGGACCATGTAAATAGGGAGTGCACTTTATGCGCTGCACAGAGACCCCAATCTAAGAGCTATTATAGTATACTTGAAATTAAACCTAATTCCATCTTGGAGCATCAAAGTTCAGTTCCAAGTCTCATACCTCCAAATTTTTAGGAGGAATCCGGGCCTGGTCCGTTGAGCCCCATCCTTCAATTTTCTGATTGATTCCATCATGGGTATTACTCAATCGTAAAATTAGCTGCCGCCAGATATATCATTTTTTGTCAACAGATGACGTCACTTTCCATTTTAATAGAACATTAACGGCCCGTATTCACCATCTCGAGTTATATGGAGTGTTGACGAACCCGAAGTAAAAATTAACCCAGGGTTGTTTTGCGAGTTATTCGATATTCGTATTCACCAATAGATCTTAAAATCTATGATATTCACCAACATTTTCAACTTTGTAGGTTTTGAACAGGAGGGTTATTTGCCATTTCTACTACTGATGTCCGACGCCAATAGATCTTAAAATCTATGATATTCACCAACATTTTCAACTTTGTAGGTTTTGAACTGGAGGGTTATTTGCCATTTCTACTACTGATGTCCGAGTTAATGACGATTTCGTTTCTATTGGATGTTACAATTGGTTGGAGATGGTCACATGACGGTAATTAGGAAAATGCAGCAAGTTATAAATATGCGAAAACATTTCACCAATTTTGAAAAAGAATTATTGTTAGAATTGGTAGAAAAATATAAAGATGTGATAGAAAACAAAAAGATTAATGCAGTGTCGATAAAAGAGAAACAAGAAGTTTGGAAAATTATTGGTAAACGTTTATTCGAATATAATACTCTGATATA
This sequence comes from Olivierus martensii, assembly GCA_000484575.1. NCBI lineage: Eukaryota > Metazoa > Arthropoda > Arachnida > Scorpiones > Buthidae > Olivierus > Olivierus martensii. Next base: position 26,301 of record AYEL01027899.1, on the reverse strand, counting down.
AATACAGTAACTGTATATTATATAATTAAAGTGGCATCTATTTCTTATATAATTTGTAATTTTTTTTCATTGCAGAAAACGAATATAATAGCATTCCAGGCACATTAAGTAGAAATAGTAAACAGTTATGGGACTGCTATAAAAATTTAAAAAAGCTACAAAAGATCGTGCTAATAACATATGAACATATCTTTTCGTAAGCGATATCGACATATAAAATCATAATCGTCTAAGTCCTTGAAATAGTTTTTCCTTCGAATTATAATACGTCTTTCACATCATTCAGTTTCGTCTAAGATAATCCAAATATTCTAATTCTTTCATCATTTCGTTCTCACTACAGGACTCCAGCACACTGTCTCCATTTTTAATCAAATGCGTATGCCTTAACCCTGAGTTTCTCAAACAACCCAGCTATCAGCTAGAGTAGTTTCATTTGACTCGGAACGAAGTTGGTAAATTCGAATTTAGCTATAACTCTCATTCCTAAATTTATCAATAACTCGGATGGTAAATACAGTCGTAAGTGACGGGGCGAAACAAATCCTTCCACAAAGCCTGCCTACCTCTGGAGTCAGCGGGATTGTGGAGGACTAGGATTGATGGGCTAGATCCAGACCCCATGATAAACATTTTCAAGATTTATTATTATTATTAGGGATTTTATAATAAAATCCCCAATATCAAAAATTTATCAGCATTCTACTCTCGCTCAGTTCACCAAGATTTTTTTGATAATATTGCTAGCGGTAACTTAACAATGCACTATTATTTTGTGAACGAAATGCTATAAATACGGGTATTGTCATTACGGTTGCTAGTTTGCAACGAATAAATATTTTCTAGCGGTAACTTAACAATGCACTATTATTTTGTGAACGAAATGCTATAAATACGGGTATCGTCATTACGGTTGCTAGTTTGCAACGAATAAATCTAATCTCCGTGTTTGATATTTTATTCCTAATTATAAAATTTAAATAGCCCACACATAAATACAGAATAATTTATAGAATGTTTCAAATATTTTATTTATAATCTATTTTGTTTTATATTTTTATTAATATCCGGAAGATCTCATCAAAGATATCATCATACAATAAAATAAGTTCATTTATTTTCGAGTATAATCAGGGGCGGACTGGCCATAAGAGAGTTCTGGCAAATGCCAGAAGGGCCGGTGCTATCGTAACAATATGGGCCGGCAGCCGACAAATTGATTTTTTGTCACACACCGCACTTTCAATATAATGTATATTTGTTTCAGATTCCTCTCCATTCATTTTTTATTCAAATTTATCAATATTTTAGTATTTGCACACAAATAAAGACTTGTACTTTAGGTGATTATTTTTATTTTGTTGTTAAAATTTGTTTTGTAAAAAATACTATGTATTTAATTTATTTAATATACTGTATACAGTCAAACTCCGATAAGATGCCCCCCGTTAAGCCGCCAAGAAATTTGGCGGAACGGATCTTCTCTATGCTAATGGAATAGGCAAACCTCGATAAGATGCCATCCACCAGCAAAAACGTCTAAACAAATATTTCTTCTGGTATTGTATTTGTCCTCGTTAATCCCCCAGAGGCATGTAAAGTGATTTATATCCCGCAGTTCATCAGTACTATATATACAGTATTAAAAGCTCTCTGGATTCATTTATAACCAGCGGGTGGGAGAGATGGACGGTTAATCATGTCTCTAAGCCTGATTTATACCTAGGTTATAGAAAATTTTAGATCGTAAGAACCAAATGTTGTTAAAATTTGTTTTGTAAAAAATACTATGTATTTAATTTATTTAATATATACAGTCAAACTCCGATAAGACGTCCCCCGTTAAGCCGCCAAGAAATTTGGCGGAACGGATCTTCTCTATGCTAATGGAATAGGCAAACCTCGATAAGATGCCATCCACCAGCAAAAACGTCTAAACAAATATTTCTTCTGGTATTGTATTTGTCCTCGTTAATCCCCCAGAGGCATGTAAAGTGATTTACATCCCGCAGTTCATCAGTACTATATACAGGTATAGTATAGTATTAAAAGCTCTCTGGATTCATTTATAACCAGCGGGTGGGAGAGATGGACGGTTAATCATATGTCTCTAAGCCTGATTTAAACCTAGGTTATAGAAAATTTTAGATCGTAAGAACCAGATCGTTTCCATCGTTTATGCGTACCGAGCAAATAAGGATACTGTACAATAAGCCGTGTACCTTGTTCTTTACAGAGAACTCAAAGTAGAGGATCAGAACAGGGACATGTTTTCTGTACAGCACTGTACATATACGGTTAGGTTAGGTTAGGTTAGTTTTATTACGCCGCCATATCCTCATGGGATATTCTTTATCTGCAGTGTTTCCACATAGCCAATGCAGCCGACAAAAATGGGTCTTTATTTATAAATGTTACTTATTTTATTTATACATTTAAGCCATATTTAGAGGGGCCCCGCGCAAAATATTCCAATCGGGCCCCGCACTAACTAGATCCGGCACTGAGTACAATAAGCCGTGTACTTTGTGCTTTACAGAGAACTCAAAGTAGAGGATCAGAACAGGGACATGTTTTCTGTATAGTACTGTACATATACGGTACGTATACTATACTGTAAAATATATAGTTTTTTTTTTTTAAATATTAAGTTTGGATGCTAAATATAAATGTACCGTATTTTATTAAGTTTAATAAATTCAGAGATCATTTTCATTTTTATATTACACGTGCTTTCGATAAACTATTAAGTTTGGATGCTAAATATAAATGTACTGTATTTTATTAAGTTTAATAAATTCAGAGATCATTTTCATTTCTATATTACACGTGCTTTCGATAAACCGCCAATCCCGATTAGACGCCAAAATCGTCCCCATACGGATGGTGGCGTTTTATCGGGGTTTACAGATATTAGATATATACGGTATTACAGATATATCGTCGCCAGGACATTAAGATATAAAAATAAAATAAAGGAGTATTGCAAAAAAATTTATAAAAAAGTTATTTAATTTTTCTGAAATACAGTCTTTATTTTTTTTTTATAACGACAAAATGTCCTTGCCACAATATATCCGTGCGTCGAATTGTCCTAATATAATCTAACTAATGGGCCGCTGTCAGGATAATGCCAGAACCAAAAATATGTCCCAGTAAGCCCGCGTATAATCTTTGTATCTTAATATATAAACTCATAGACGATCATGTCCGCGAAATCGAATATAATCTAACTAATGGGCCGCTGTCAGGATAATGCCAGAACCAAAAATATGTCCCAGTCCGCCCGAGTATAATCCTTGTATTTTAATATATAAACTCATAAACGATCATGTCCGCGAAATCGCATTGTAGCAATATTAAATCAAATTATAGTATTTTAACGTTTCGACTCTGTGGCAGTGTCTGGGAGAAGTTTTTCAGATAATTATAGTTCAATTATTCATCAAGAGATGGCGCTATCTGTACTTCTAATTAATTTGGGCTTGAATTTGATTATTTTTAACGTTTCGACTCTGTGGCAGTGTCTGGGAGAAGTTTTTCAGATAATTATAGTTCAACTATTCATCAAGAGATGGCGCTATCTGTACTTCTAGTTAATTTGGGCTTGAATTTGATTTGATTCTGGATTTTACGCTGCAAATTACTGTATTTCATTATGTTTGAATATTTTTTAACAGGTAGATACACAATGTGAGCTGCAAAATTTATTTTGTTTTGAAAATCAATATTTTTATGTATTTATTAAAATCTAATAATGCATAATTAGTTAAATGAAAAAAATTCATATTTATAAAAAAAGTTGTAATCAGCCTAAGGAAAAGCACTCAATTTCCTCAAGTATTCCTTTGAAAATCAATATTTTTATGTATTTATTAAAATCTAATAATGCATAATTAGTTAAATGGAAAAAATTCATATTTATAAAAAAAATTGTAATCAGCCTAAGGAAAAGCACTCAAAAAAGGAATACTTGAGGAAATTTTTTTTTTTAATGTTTTGAATAGTTTCCCGGAGGAAACTAAACAATCAGGCTTTATTAAATTCGAAAACGTAAACAATAAACAGACAGCTTGCTATGGAGTAGCCAGAGGGACAGACTGTTTCCAAATTTTTAAGATGAACGAAAAAGGAAATTTAAGAAAAATTATATTTAATATAAGAAAACCAAATTTTATCTATCTGAAATACAGTAAATACTTCCTTATATGCAGTTCGCAGTATTGATCAAAAGTTGCATCAAAGTGATGATAAATCTTAAAATTACATAAAATGACTTCCGAGAAAAGCCACTTTCAATGCAAGTCGTCTGGATAGACGGACGGAAGCACTTGACTTCCACAATTGATGGACTGGGTCTGACTCCTCCAGATTTTTCTTCCTTCCAGAGTTCCGAGATCTGTCTATTGATTCGCATTCTTTAATCCCCAATTTGATCCATCACGGGTAACTGTCACCCAGTACAATCTGGGGCGGACCGCCATAAGGGCGTTCTGGTAAATGCCAGAAGGGCCGGTGCCGTCGTAACAATATCAGCCGGCAGCCGACGAACCGATTTTTTGTCACGCACCGCATTTTCAATTTAATGTAGGATATTTGTTTCAGATTCCTCTTCATTCATTTTTATTCAAATTTATCAATATATTAATATTTGCGCGCGCACAAAACCTTGTACTTTAGGTAATTATTTTTATTTTGTCGTTAAAATTTGTTTTGTAAAAAATACTGTGTATTTAATTTATTTAATATATATTACAAATATATCGTCCCAAGGATATTAAGATATAAAATTAAAATAAAGACAGGAATATTGCAAAAAATTTATAAAAAATAAATTTTTTTTGAAATACTCCGGTCTTTATTTTTTTCCTATATCTTACGGCGAAATGTCCTTGCAAGTTGCGGTGATATATCCGTGGCGAATTATCATAATACCAAATCTAACTAGTGGACTGCTGTCAGGATAATGCCAGAACCATATGTCCCATTCCGCCCGTGTACAATGGTCAATGTTTGAAATACTAAATATCTCTTCAGAAATTTGACAGCTTAACAACCAATCTTCATTTCAGTTACAATAATTTTTTACTAAGGAAACATGTTTAGAAAGTGATTTGAATCTGCTTATTAGCAAACTTGTTCTGAATTATATTTTTCTGGACACAAAAATTAAACTTTCCCCGGAATATTGGAAATATGAAAGATAACATTGATTGCGTGTTCTGTTTCATATTTATTTCAATCAAATTTAATATAATGCGTTATATAGGATTATCAATTTCAATTGAGAATTTTTGGTGAGATTATTTTACCATTATAGCATTATTTCTTGTGTTTTAGTATTCTTTACATTGTTCAAATTAAGCATCTCTCTCATAGGAAAATTTGTGGTTTACATTATTTCTCATTATTTTCTTGCATGAATTGGTTAATTTTTGTGATCTGTAAGAAATTTGTAACTAGTTTAGACCAGTCACAACAAATCCAATTAACCATATATTATTTAAGAGACACACTGGGAAAGCAAAAATCAGCCAGCAAATGATGATTTTGGGTGGTTTTTCGTTTATGGATTTTGCAAATGAAATTCCATCCCAAAAGTTACGTTACAAGCAAACTGTTTATGTGACAAATTACGCTGCAATAGAAGCATGCCTGTATTTTAACAACTGTTTTTCTTCATTTTTGTTTTTAAATCTTTACTACATCGCTTTATCAACAAAATATATTAAAAAATAATTTTTATGAAATTGTTATAAAAAACCAATATGAAATTAATAGTGCAATTAAATTTATTCTCAAATTATTTTTATATTAATAAAATTCTATAAAATTTCTGATAGAAATTACAAATTATCATAATTTATTATGATTTCATGTGATTTTTTTATTTATCTATTATAATGCAAGATACTGTATTAATATAAAAATTTCTCTGACAGAATTAATTGATGATTCTTTTAAATTCATCTCAATTTATTAAATTTTGATTTCTAATTTTACGGTGTTTTTTGTAGAATATTTAATTTCAGTAGCACAATTTTATAATGCTAAAAGTATCTGTTTAATATTTTTATTAATTAAAAAAAGAAGCCTAAAGTTTTAAAATACTAAAATCACGAATAATTTGTATATTTTAATTAAGCATAAACGAATAACACAATAAACCAGTTTCATATTCTACTTGCAAAAGTATAATAAGAGATAAATTATTTATAATTTGAAAATTTGTTTTAATAATTGTTCCAATATGATTCTATATTTCTAATCTATTAAAACTGAAAAACTATACTGTCCATCAGTTTTTAGGATCGAGTTCATCATTTGCTTCATTACAATCCTTCGTCTGTTGTTGACAACTAAGCTATACCAAGTTTTTGTATAAATAGTTTTTATATACAGTATACCAAAAAGTTTTTGTAATATGGATGGTTCTAATATTAAACTATTAAAAAACTTTTTATTGAATATAAAAGGAATTTTTCTACTCTGATTACAATCCTTCGTCTGTTGTTGACAACTAAGCTATACCAAGTTTTTGTATAAATAGTTTTCATATACAGTATACCAAAAAGCTTTTGTAATATGGATGGTTCTAATATTAAACTATTAAAAAAACTTTTTATTGAATATAAAAGGAATTTTTCTACTCTGTCGTCATTATTAAAATAAGATTCTTTTCATTTTAAATATAAAAATTTTAATCTATCTATAATTTTAAAATTTCTGGAATCTGGAAACCCACTTTTAATATAAAGATGAAATTTTTCTTGATTAAAGAGAAAATCGTTGATGTTTTTATATCGTTATTATTTTCGCTATAAAATGCTTTTTTATCTAGAATTATAAAACTGAATGAATCTGTATACAGTAGATTTAGCTTAAAGTAAAAAAGTTTCAAAATTTATGTTATCATAATTAAAATACTGTGCTATAGCCTATATCTCAAATTTGAAAAACCTATCATGAATATCTAATTTATTTTTTAAACAGGAAATAACTTTAATAGACTATTTAATCTAACAAAATAAGATTTTTATTTCTTTCATGCAGAGCTCGTGATCATCGTATTGAGATCTCTCTTAAATGTAATAGTTAAACCCCCATAAAACTTGAATATTCAGATCCAATTTTAGTTGAAAACAAATGATTTTTCCTTTTTTATTTTCTGATCGAATCGTCAAACTTTCCATTTCTTCACTTTCTAATCGATCAACAATGAATACAGAATTGGTGATTTTAACGATTCAGTTCGTGCTGAATAATTAATTATAGTTTTCGGACATATTACAATCTCCTAATTTCTGAACTTGAGTTTGTTTTTATTCTGTTTTTCCATATTTAGCACAACAGAAAATTTGCGCAGCAAAACTCATGTTAGAGATTAGAAAATTTTCTTAAGTTTTGAAAATAAATAGCAAAACCTTTTAAAATTTTACAAAAATTTTTTATCAGCAATGTCTCAGCCAAATATAATCGAAATCAGAGTTTCAGTAATCTTTATAAAAGTTTTCTTTTTAAGGGTTATTTAAAAATTCTTATTTGAAAATAAAATACCGAAGTTGAGAAGAATCTGGTCTTTGTTTAAATGAGCCATTATATATTTTATTTACTTTTTGACTTATCGAAGTAATAATAATATACAAAAAGACTGAACTGCATGCTTGGGATATTTTTGTATTTATTTAATTCTATATTCTTAATAATTTCGATTATAAGTACTGAAGAATAGATAAAAACATTTAAAAATTCATATCTGTTAATCAGAATATGAAAATTTTGATAAATTTATACATTGTTCGTTAAAAATTATACTATTATAATTCATGAAAGAATAATTTCATAGTGCTTTATAAACAAGCATTATAACTATTTTAAATTTCTACTCGAAATCCATTGACGTAAACGAATAGCAAACGTCTGTTAGTGATTATAATCAGGAATAAAAAGTTAAAGTCATGCTATATCAAATATTTCGTGCTAACAATGATAAAATAAAATCAATATCTAAAATGTCTCATTCATTTTAGGCATATACAATCAAATATTATTTCAAGATATGTTATTAAAATAAAACAAAAATATTTGAGTTTGATAATTTTCTACATTCACTTTTGCGTCCACAATTTTGATTCTAAATTATCGCAAAATTAAAAATTAAATTTTTCAACTATAATCAGTTCCATAACCTCGATAATTTCCTTAGCTTTGCCTATATATCAACAAGCAATAGAATATTTGAACAAGATCGAATTATCAAACAAAAACTATTTTTCGATTTCACACAGTAGCAGTGTTTCAAACTAAAATAACAATTTCGCAGAATATTTTGTGCTTCCTCCAAATTAAAATCAATTTTGTGTGCAAGCTTCACTTTCAGGAAAGAGCAACCGTATTTTGAAAAATGTATCCAAATCGTGGTACTGTTTATTCCCCTGCCCTTAGCCAACTAAAGGATATTTACAATAAATTTTATCCAAATTTGCATGTAATCTTCTTAACAGATTTATCACAATAATTTCGAATAATGCTTCCTTTCTTTGATAATTCGATCATGATTTTAAATCATTGATGGGGTAGAATACAATTTCGAATTAAAAATTAATTTTATTTTGAATTATCCATCGTAATGACAATTAAACATGATATACAGTATTCTACTTTGAGCTGAGCTGAGCTGAGCATTTACTTCGAATTAACAGATATCGAATTAATAAGGTTTTACTATATAAAGCGTGTGACTATATATAGTGTCTATATATAAAATAAAGATTCAAATTTTATATCAAATTATTTCCAATATCAAGTCACATAAATGCTAGTGTATATTTACATAGTAATCATAGTAATATGTCTGCTTTACTATTATTTTTGAGTCATAAAATTTATATTGAAAGTATTATTTATTTGTATGTTTGTGTGCGATAAAAGTGTATTAAATTCCTACATTCTTGTTTTCGAAATATGGACAAAAATATTACACTAAAACATTCTTGATCTACATAGAAATATCACCTATTTAAAATTTTATAAGCCGTGAATACATTTATTATCAATGAAACATTAATTCATCCAAACTCACACTGTACATCTCTTGAGGTACAGCTGCATTCATATTTTCATTTGGCTAAGAGTCAAATCAGAGTGGTATGTTGTTATTTCTTATGTGATCTAAATCTATCGAACTTCTTTCTGACTGATATTTTCACCTGAGAAAAAAACAAGTTACAAAGGTAGAAATAATGAATAGATAGTTATGTCTTTGATGTAAAGCAAAATCATGCAGTCTATAACTTTCAAAAACGGTGTCATCTTCATCACAAGCGAATTCGTTACAGATGCAACAGTTAACATTTTCAGTTTCGAGTAATGGAAAAAATATGGAGAGTAGCAGTTTTCCCACGCATTTCCACGCAGGTTTTCTATCTGCATAAATTCTAATTGATCGAAAAGTATAGTATGATTATTTTTCGAGTGAAATTTTCTGAAATAAACTTAATGGCGAATTGAATATAGATAAAGAAACCGAAGTTTTCTGCAAAATCGTCCGATCGAAAACAGATTAAACGTATTCCAAATTATTTAATTTTACGGTTTTCAGGTTATTACCGAAAACTGATAAGAATTCTACAATTTCTTCGAATGTTAATATTCTGTCGTTTTTATTTACGGAAAAACTTGCAAAGATTCAAACTTTGGCAAATTGACCATATCGGCGTCGGAAATGGAAACTTTGTAAAGACACAACGATGTTATGCCAGGATCGCAAAGCAGAACATTTAAAACATCTGGCATTTGTGAAGATGGCATCAAGCAAATATTTCTGATGGTCAACAGTTTGTCAAAATTTCGTTTACAGTAAATCACGTTTAATTCTATATATCTGTTGGTGTATATTTCTATTAAAGGAAGATATTCCAACAGATAAGCTAATCCCTCCGAAGTGATGGCAGTACGGTGCACGTCAAAAATTTTCAAGTGTTGACAACGAATATTTTGGATATTGAAAGGCTGATGGCACAGGGATCGTATTTTAACATCCGAAATGGACAGGATGATACATCCAGTTTTTCCAGTTTAAAGCATGTTCTTCCTATAACTTTTAAAACCTCGTCGTTTGTGTGTCACATAAATTCAAAATGATTACGTTTTTAAGACAATCTGTCAATTTGCATAAATGTTCGGAAGTGATGACAGAAAAGAACAGGCGCATGCATACAATTTCCCGGAAGTTTTCAACATCGTGAACTTTGCCATTAAAATTTTAGGCGAATAATGGAAGTATTTTACCTTGAAAATTTTCGCCATCGCTCGAATCGGCAGAGACTGATTGTGTGATGATAAGTTAACTGCTTTTATATCTGATCTAAAGAGATATGCGAAGGTACGAAGATCGAATGAAGATGAACATGAAGTGATTAACGTTTCGCATAAACTGGGGTGTTACGTGTAAAAATGTCATTAATAGAGATATCATCAAATAATATTTAAAAATCTGGAAAATTTGCTTACGTAGTTCTTTTAATAAAATCCTTCCATCTGCATTCTTGTTATGGAAATATTCCAAAATTACATTTACATTATCCCTGATAAAAGCGGAACATAAGAATTTGAAGAGAATTCATATTTAAAATCTATATAACTTATTATTCCATATTAATTACCGATTTTCAAGAATATGTTTATATATAATTTTTTCATTATTTAGATTTTAAATTATTTAATCAAAAAACAATTAACATGAAACTTTAAATTTTTAATTGATGGCAAACGAAACATTTAAGTATTAAACATTAATATATTGAACGAAATTACTATGAAATCCAAAATTTATATACACAGAAATAAAACATTTAATAATAATAATAATAAAAAAAATCACATTTCTGATAATAGAAATTATTTTTATATAAAATTTTGAATGAAAAAATATTTTGATCTTTCCACTCAATTAAAAAAAAATATGTATATTTGTCCAATAATTAAAAATGCATTTTTGACTGTTTTTTACAGTCTTGTATCCTGCATATCAGGAGGATTCCTTTCCTCCAAAGGAATTTCAGAATAAGGCACAACCCAAACATCATCTTCCATTTTGATAATATGATTTCCACTACCGTTAAGTAAACCTGGAATTTCTTTTTCTCCCATTTCTTCACTAAGAATTTCTCTGGAGTCTGCCATATCTCCAATTTCTATGGAAGCCCTCATATCTCTTTTCAGCTTTTTCTTTGAAAAGAATATATATTTGAAAACATATTTATTTTATATTACTTATAAAAAACAGTAATACTTACCTTATCTGTGCTATAGTCTTGAGAATGATGACAGCACAAGTATATAAGAGTAACAATTCCAAATATTAAACATAATCCAATAAAAACAGATACAGAAATGAATACTGTAGCATATTGTTCAATAAATGATTTTTCAGTTCCAACACTTTTTGTAGAATCTGTCATAGGCAACTTCACTCCTTGGAATATATCTCCAATGGTTAAACCTAACTGTAAAAAGTTGTTTAAAGGATATTAAATAATATTCAAAATAATAATAATAATTGATATCATAAAAATAATTATCACATACTTCTTCTTCTAATACAGATTTACTCAATTCCAATATTTTGATGATTACATTTGCAGGTAATAATTTAACAGAATCTGCAATAAATTCAAAATTTAAAGTGGAATATAAACATATATAATATATAGTTAAAAATAATTGAAATTATACCATTTTTCAAATTATTTTTAATAAAGAAACTAACAAAAAGTTGTTCAGCCATTAATGAAGGATAAGGAGAAACATAAATAATGCTTCTTGAATTAACAGAAGCTTCTGAATCAAGTTTTATATTTTCTGGAATAATACTTGAAAATATTTCTTTGATCTGAAAAATTAAAGAAATATAAATACAGTATTGAAACTGATTAAATACAGTAGATGATTGGTTAACGAACATAATCCGTTCCAAGACAATGTTCGCTATCCGAATTGTTCGTTAACCGATCATCGATTTACCATAGGTTTTTTATGGGAATTTGATTAATTTGTTTTGGAGACCCAAAAAAAAACAAACAAAAAATTATATAATTTCTTACTACGTTTATTTATATGTAATAACAATAATATATACATACATAGACTTTCATTTTCATCTATATGTTTATTTTCCGATAAAGAATCTGTCCAATATCGATTGCTTCTCTCTCTCCTTCAGGATTTTTTGGAAGTGATTAATAGCACTGTCGTGGTAGAGATCCCCAAGCTTACAGATCTCAACTTGGTATGGAGTGCCATAAGACCAAAAATTTGTAAAATCTCTCTGTTACCTTTAATAAATCTTTGATTTGTTTTACGTTGTCTCCGAATTCATTTTAATCAGGAAAAATTACTGTTCTTCCATCCTTATCCATAAGTCCATGAACGCGCAAGGCCTAAGCCACGAATGCGCAAGGCCTAAGCCTGTCATTCTGTTAGGTTAGTTAAGCCGAAATATCCTCATGGAATATTTTTATCTGGCGGCGGCCACTTATAGAGCCACCATCATCACAGGCTGACCAACACCCATGATGGGTCAACCAGATGATTTGAGGCTGACCAACACCCATGATGGAGTCAACCGGAAGATTGAAGGATAAATTTCAACGAGCCGGGCCCAGATCCCTCCTGAAAAATTGGAGGAGTGGGACTCCGGGATCCTCCAGAATAGTAAGCCACAGCTTTACCACGCAGCCATCCAGCTGACTTGTCATTTCGCGGGTCCCACAATTTGTTCTGTGAAGTGTTTGTTATCCGAACATAAAAATCTTTCGAAAAAGTGTTCGTTATCTGATTTGTTCGTTATCCGATTGTTCGTTAACTGATCACCCACTGATATATAAAAATTTAATGGATATTTAAATTATTTAAAACTTAACTGTTTGGTTATTTTCCATTTCTTGTAAATAAGAGACCAAAAACGAAAAGAGATTTCTCTGGAAAATCTTCTCATAGGTGGAATTCCAATTATATAACTATAAAATATATATTTATATTATATCAAGACTAAATTAATAAATTTATGCTTAAAGTATTTTTCTAACCTTTATGTTTGGTGCTATAAAAACAACAGTCACCACACTTTCAATTTCAGTTTCTGTCAAATTTTGCAACGGTTTTTCAAATTTTATAGGCATCTAGAAAAATCAGCAAAATTTTATATTTTTGAAAATGATATTGAAAAAAAAGTAATATTGCTTAACTTTTGAAAAAAATTAATTAATTAAATCTATAAAATTAAAATTTTAAAATATTTACTTGTGTTGTTGATATTGTAACTGGACCATCAGAACTAATTGTAGAAATTTCTACAACACAAAAATTTTGATTAATTTTGAATATCAATCGGCAATTAAATAATAAATGAATTTTAACTGCTTTAAATAACAAAGTCAGTGAAAGAAATATGAAATACTTTATGCTTTATTCTTATTTACCTATCATCTCTGTTGTAACATTAGTAACTGGAACAAGAGAAATAGTGGCTGATTCCATGGTATTAGTTTCTGGACTTTTATCTGAACTTACAGTAGTTAAAATTTCGAAACTTGTTGGTTTAGAAGTAGATAAATCATCAGTCATGTTTTGTGCTACTGATTTATCTACAGTAACATTTTGTGTTATAATCAAAATTGTAGATGTATTATCAATAATATTTTGCGTTGTAAGTAGAATTATATCTTTGGTAATATTTTGCATTAGAGAAGTATCCAAACTGTCATTTACACTAGGAATACTTTGATATGTTGTTACTTCAACTGTAGTCCAATCAGCATGTGCAGAAGTTATATTTCTTGCAGTTTCTGTAATATCATCTGTAGTTCTTTCTGTAGTAGTTCTATTTAAAAATGTATCAGTTGTATAAGATGTAACATTACTTACATCATCATATATTTCAGTTAAAATTTCATTACTTGTTGTTATAACATCTGTAAAATTCAATAATTCAATAGATGAATTAATGAATGAAGTTGTATTTATAGAATAGCTCAATGTAGTATCTGATTTTTTTTCTGTAGTTATATTTTGTTCTGTTACAATAGTTGTACTGTTATACAAATGAGAAGTGTTAAAGTCTGAGAAATCATAAACTGAAGTAGTAGTAATAGTAGTAATATTTTCTGAAATTTCAGTTTCAATTAAAGTTTTATTTTCTCTACTTCCTTCTTCTGTTGTTGCATTTGTTAAATTTTCATATTCAAATGACTGTGTAGTTAATTCAGAAGTTGTTGTATAAGAGAAAACTGTTTCTTCTTTCATTGAAACATTTGATAATGTAGAATCAAGCCTATCTGTTGTATAAATTTCTGGTAACGTTGAATTTGGCAACAAATCTTTCTCAGAAGCTGTGATATTTTCAAGAGAAGAAACTGTTTCAGAAGAAAAGTAATCCAAAGTAGAAAAATTTCTAATATCAGTAATGTTTTCTAATTCATCCACTACTTTTGTCTTTGTTGTAAATTCTCTACTAGATTCTGTAACATATTCAGTTTCATTTAAAATTAAATTTTCAATTGTTGTATTGATTCCTTCAATCAAAGTTGTAAATTCTCTACTAGATTCTGTAACATATTCAGTTTCATTTAAAATTAAATTTTCAATTGTTGTATTGATTCCTTCAATGAGAGTTTCTTCTATAGTAGTTTGTTTTTCATCCTCAGTAAAAAGAGTATTATTTTGAGTTGTTTCATTTCCATTGCTAGTTTCAGTTGAAACTACTAATGATTCAGAGATGTTATACTCAACAGTGCTAAAAACTGTTGTTGTTTGTTCATCTGAATTATTTTCTGTTTTTGTAGTTATATTAAAATCTGATTTTGTTTCATTTATATCAAAATCTGAAGTTGTTATATTAATATCTGATTCTGTAGTATATAAGATGGATTCACTTGTTGATATCAAATCATTTAGTGTTGTAAAACTGTTAGTTGTTTTATTTATATTTTCAGACACATTTCTTTCATTTTCAACAGAAGATATATTTTCACTTTCTGTTACATTCATAAAATCTAAATTAACAGTCTCATTACTAGTCAAAATTACAGAATCCGTAAAATTTATCACAGATATATTGGTAGGAGTAATTAAAGTTGTTTCATTATTTTCAAATACTGATTCTGAAATCAATTCATTATCTTTGGTAGAGTTTTCAGTAGTTATCTCAGTTAAATTATATGCAAAATTATCAGATGTAAACTCTGTTTCATTTACTTTGGTAAACAAAGATTCATTATAATCTGCATTATTTGAAATATCCGTTACATTTTCAAGTCTGTTAACAGGAGTTATAGATTGTGTAGTAATTTCTGTATTTGTGAAATCTATATTATTATTTTCATCCTGCAACATAATAAAAATATCTTATTTAAATATATTTTCAGAAAAAAATTTAAAAATATAACATTCTTATTAATTAAATTTAAAAAATTATAATTAAATTTTCAATAATAAAACTGTCAAAATATAAAATATAATTATTTATAGAATTCTTACCAATTCTGCAGACTGTGTATGATTAATTATTAATTCCAAAATTAATAAACCTATGATATAAAAATTGTAATTAAACTTTATGAATTTATATTTAATATTTATATTATTATTAGTTGTAATAAACTGTATAACATTAAGAAATAACAAATATTGTCAGAAAAATTTTTTGTAAATTTTTGAATTTATTACTGTATTTCATTTTTATGATTAATTACAGCATAAAATAGTACAGGCATTTCCTGACTTATGCAAATAATTAGGACAAAATAATTTTATGTAACTCAGATTTTGCATAAATAGGAAAAATAATTTTTTAGCAAAAATTCTAAAACATAATTCATCAGAACTAGGTAGACTATGGTGACTGCATCTATATAACGTTATAGTGCCATATCATACCAATAATATGATACTAAAGTTCAGCAAACAATCACAAAATATAAATAAATCAAATAATATGAGCATTTAAATGTATAAACCAACATTTTCCAACTTGTAACTTACAAATGCAATAAATTTTCTATACCTCATAAAAAGAAGAAAAATTTCGGAAATTTTTTTATATAACTTTGGATTTATGAAGGACAGATATACATAGGTTGAGGAATATCTATTTATTGAAATTTTAATTATTTAAAATTACGAATAATATTCATTCAAAGTTAGGTTCTGATATTTAGGTTGAATAATAAATTTTTTTATATTTAGATTTAATTTTTATATGCCATATTTATTTTCATTTAAAAATAAATTTCAATATAATAAAATTTAATTCACAAATTTATTTTCATATTTCAAAAAAATATTCAATAAAAACTCACCTGCTGTTCCATTTTCTGTAACATTTCCAGTATAAATAGCATATGGAAAGAAAGGGGCATTATCATTTACATCTTTTAAATTGACAAGAACATCTGCATATCCAACAAGGCCATTGCCACCTTCATCTTCAGCAAAAACTGTAAACCTCCATTGTGATCGTCCATGAGGTAAATCACGATCAAGGGGTTTTAACACATATATTTCTCCTGTTGTTGTATTAATAGCAAATTTACTATTAGCTGGGTCTTGATCATCAACACCTTGTCCAGTGAGAAAATATACAATATCGGGTCGACGATCTCTATCCCCATCTGTAGCCGTTACCTATTAGTATAAAGCTACTTATATGCTACCAATTCTCTCTGTTAAATTTTGCATGTAAATTAAATAATTACTACATAGTTTCAAAACAAAATAGGATTATATCTGATTAATAATTTAATCAATTTTATTAATTTGCAATGGAACTTTGATAAGTTAATTGAAAAAAAGAAAATATTTCAGAACTTTCCAAGTATAGAAATTAGAATTTCAGTATATTTGAATAATATGACAGATAATAATATAGTAATGTAAATTATTACAGATCTATAAAATTTTATTGATTTGAAAATATTTAGAAATTTTGTATCAAATAATGTTATAGCAATTATAACTATTTATTAATCAAAATATTTTTGTAAAATAATATAAAAAATATCTTATAGCAGGAAACAAATTTATCTATTAATTGCATATAATGTTTGTACACATTAATACAAATTTAAGAAAACATAAAAAGTACTTTGGGTTTGCTTCAACCTGCTTTTTGCTTCTCAGTACTTTTATGTTCTTAAGTTTGTGTTAATATGTACAAACACAATGCGCAACTAATAAATAAGTTTGTTTTCTGCTATAAGGCTATTTTTTAGACTGTTTTAATAAGCAGTAAGCAGAGATTATGTAAAAACTTAGAATTACAAGTCTAAATATTTTTGTTTTTTTGGAATACATTCAGAATATAATCACATTAAAGAAAAAATGTTTACAGTATAACATAAGTTAAAATTAATAATGACTGCTATTTATTATTATTATTCTCTGTAATTTTGTATCTTTTTTTAAATAATATCAGAAATTAATTTCTTGATATTAAGAAAAATACAAGATCTCTTTATTTTAGAAAAGTACTTTTTTCTATTTTGATAAAATTCTCACTTATGAGAAGCATATCAAATAATAATGATTAGCATTTGTTTTGATTTTATAAACTTTTACAGAATTTAAAGTGAGTTTCTGGCTTAAAAAAGTTATAAACTGCAATTTAAACCATCTTTTGTGTTTTGATAACACTTTTGAAAGTAGTTATCCTTTAGATAATCTGTTATAACAAATATTCTAATGATATAGATATTTTAGACAAAGAAAATTCTTTTATACCATAAAATTCCAATTAAATTATGAAATAAAATGATTTTATATAGTGGAATTATAATGACTTTTACCATGCTAATATGCTACTTGTAAATAAATGAGAAGCACTGTTATCAGAGGCACAATTATTATATATAACCTACTTTAAGAATATTTGCTTGAACAATATTTTTGACCATTCATGATGATGAAGGAAATTAATAAAGGTGGTTGTTAGCTATAATAACTTGTTCTATAAATAGTTACAATACTTTCTGATAATTAATTTCATTTGAATATGATCTTGACCATATTCTTCCAGTATACATAATAGAAAGAGTATATGCTTGCAATTTTATGATGCAATATCATCATCACCATGCCTGTATCCATGTAACAAGGTGGACAGTACAAAGAAAAAGAAGGGGGGAAAAACACTCATTTATCACCAATCAGACGATACCATACATATCTATCTCTACATACTATACCAGCTTCCTCTACAATCATTCTTTTCTTCATAAACATGCACCTTTTATACAGATTCTGAAGTTTATATGTCCTCAGATCCACTTGTTCTCTCCATTCTTTCCTCAACTTTTCTCTGAGCAAATGAGTGAAAAGCATATACTTGGTTTTCACTCATTTGCTCCACATGGCCAAACCATCTCAAAGTTGACTTTCATACTGTATCTATTACTACACTTCTTTTTATTCTACACTGTTTTCATATTTCATCACTCCAGCTACATCTCTCAAGTATCTCATCTCTACTACACTGAAATGCTTCCTATGCCATTCACCCCATATCTAGATGTTACTTCTATATATCAATGTTGGGATCAGCACCCGCACACACACACACACACACACACACGCACACACAAATATACAGCTATCCCAGCATTCTTCGACAGATTCTCATTTATAGCTTACCTTTTAAGTGCATCTTCAACTTTCCAACTAGCATTTGTTCTGACAATCTCACCATCAATGTTGCCCTGTCTCAAACATACTTCCTAAGTATAGAAACACATTCATCTTTTCTAGGTTCACTCGATTCAATTCAATTTCACACCTTGTATATTCTCCATCCCTCAAACACAAGTACTTTTGTCTTTCTTGTATTCTCATCTGTTTCCTCTGACATGCTCCATTGAATTGTGTAACAAGCATCCTCAAATCTTGCTCACTTCCAGAGAAGAGAACAATGTAATCAGCATACAGCAGACTGCACACATTCACATCACCCAATTTCATGATGAAATACTTGCAATTTATTATTGGAAAAAAATTGTAATATGCTATTAATTTCTTCTTTCTTATTTCTGAAAATTCATTGCATAATATTAATTTTAAGAAAATATAGCTTAAAAACAAAACTTATTAAAAACTGAAGAAAACAACTCAATAACTAGCTTACTTAGGATCTGACAAATTTTCTGTTCAGATGCAAAGTATACTAGTTTTTGAGTTGATCCAATATTAGGTAAATTTTAAGAAATTTACACAATACTGGGAGTACAGATTTAAGTACAAATCATTTTAAAATGATTTTCCCCATTATTCATATTTAAGTCTGTAACCATGATCTACACTGTTACAATTTATTCCTGATTATTCAAGATTGGATTATCTGGATTGTGATTTAATCACTGTAATCTGAAAATGATTTTTAATTATTAATGTTTTATCTTAGCTATGATATCTGAAAGATTTTTAAATGCCCAAGATTCATTTCATTTCCTTATTATATCTTAAATAATTAGTGATCAAAATTAGAATCAAATTAAAATTACAATATTACGAATATTACAATAATTTCTTGCTGCAAATAAACATATTTCTAATTTTTTTTGAGTATTTTACAGATTACCTGGGGAATCAGTTATATGGAATAATCGATTTCTTGACTAACCCAATTAATTCAGAGTATATTGTATATAAATTTAAAAAAATTTATATACAATAGACTTCTGATTATTATTTATCATCATCTATTACTTATTATATTTGTAATTTAAAAACCATTTCTATGGATACAATAATTTTTAAATATTACTTATGGCATTATCTATTCATTACATTTATTACATTTTAAAAATAGTAATGGTATTTAAAAACCATTTCTATGGATACAATAATTTTTAAATATTACTTATGGCATTATCTATGCATTACATTTATTACATTTTAAAAATAGTAATGGCAATTGGAATTTTAGTTTGATTGGAAGGACTAAATCTAACAAAAAACTTTTGTGATAGATTAAGGGATAAAATTTTCCAGAAATGTCTGATAATGAATTTTTTGTCTTTCTTTTCCAACAATACTGAATAAAATATTTATATCTGTAAGTAATAATGGGTGTTTTGATTTTCCAATGAAAAGATGAGCAGGAGTGAATTTACTGATAATTGCAAAAAGCATATGATTGTAGCCTTACAAGATCAAAGGTCTCCCAAATCAGAATAATTCAAAACAAAATACAATAACCTAAAAAAAATAAAAAAATTTTCTTTCTATAAGAAAGAATCATGGCTGGTCTTGGGCTGATTTGACTGATGCAGCCACATTGGGTCCCACATTTGAAGGACCCCATGTTTTAATTCATTAAAAATATCAGACATAGGATATGGTTTTATCTAATATGTAACTCATGAAAAACTGGAAGTTCTCCTAAATGGCCTGTAGATTGCAAAAAATTTATTAGGAAATATCCATATTATATGATCCTTTTGACTGAAAAGAGCAAAAATTCAAAAGCTTCAAAAAAAATCCTTAGCTCTATACCATGAAATTTACAAAAATCAAGGAGATGGGATGATCCTGTGAATACAAAATAAAAATTGCTCCAAAGAGTAGGATACATTTGGGTTGTTCTTTCTATCTGTTTGATCTAACCACTTGGGTTTCCATACCATTTGATCTATTGACGGAAAACTTTGGAAGGTCACTTCCCATGGGTTAAAATCACACCAGAAATAGAGGCATTTTTGTGTCAATTTAAAATACACGTTTAAATCCTTTAACCTATTGTTCTGATTATTGATGTTGCAAAGTATGAAGTAGGGATGATGCCATGATCTCACAAGCATGATGTTGCCATGACATAACAATGAATGATATCACAATCATCATCAGTGTGTGGCATCATTATGAAAATAGCAATTACTGACATCAAAAAAAGTTTGTCCATATGATATAATAATAGATAATGTCTCAGAATGATATCAGAGTGCGATATCAATATGCCATAGCAATAACATCACAACAATTCTGATGTATGAAGTAATGGTGGATGACAGTCAGAGCCGGATTTGCATTTTTGGGGCCCTAGAACGAGCAAGGCTTTGGGGCCCCTAAAAATTCAAATCAGTTACGTCTAATTTTAAAGGCTCCTTATAACTTATACACCTTTAAAATTTTACTTTCTATCTAGCACTTTAATAAAAACCCATTACTTTCTATCTAGCACTTTAATAAAAACTCATTTTTTCTTATTAAAAATTTAATTCAAATCAGCTACGTCTAATTTTAAAGGATCCTTATAACTTATAAGAACCCTTTAAAATTTTACTTTCTATCTAGCACTAAAAACCCATTTTTTCTTATTAAAAGTTTATAAAAGTTGAAAACTGACAAAACCCATTTTTTCTTATTAAAAGTTTATAAAAGTTGAAAATTGATTAATAGTTTTGGGGCCCCTAGGACGCGGCCTAGTCGGCCTATTGGTAAATCTGGCCCTGATGACAGTATAGAGCATCAGAACATGTGATGTCACTGTGATGCAGTAATGTCATTAGTTCGTGATGTAATTGTGATGAGCAATGAATCACAAAAACATTGCTGTGTGTAATGTCATTGTGGCATAGAAATGAAATGCCATCACAAATGTTCCAATATACAACATAACAATAGATGATGTCCCAGAAGATTATATGGGGTGTGATGTCAAAAAAGTTCTGATATATGACATAACAATCAATGGTGGCCAGAACATCATTAGTTTGTGACATCACAATAGTTCCAATATACGATACAACAATGCTTGATGTCAGTATGATTTACAATGGATGATATGTAATGTCAGTGTGTAAAGTCACAAAAGTTCTGATGTATGATATCACTATGATATCATCATCATATCCAAAAGTTTTGATTTATTCCAGCTTTACTTACAAGTATAATATCATTTGCAACTATTAGAAAATCTTGCAAACTAGAAACTAATATCTCCCTACAAATGATATGTCAGAAATTCCCAGGCAACATCACGTACACTAGTAGAAAATAAATAAAATTAATGTTAGATATTTTGTCACAAAAATGTATGTACTAATTAAAACTCTCAAGTTTCAGTTGGTGATAATATAAGACAGATTCTTGATAGAATAGGAACATTAGACTTTTATTCATAGACATTTTGTACATCATGATCAGATATGCATTTCAGATGTCTTAATATCTCTCATCAGTCTGTTTGATTATAAATGCTAATTTACAAAAATTTTTTAACATTAAGTAAAATGATGATAGTTTTATTATTTTTATTTTTATCAAATCATTAAAAATTAGAAAATTAATTATTACTGACCTCAAAAATGTCTGAATATAAATATTTAGCTGTGTTTACACTGATGAGGGATATTAAAACATCCAAAATGCATATCTAATCATGATGTATAAAATGTCTATGAATAAAGGTCTTATGTTCCTGTTCTATTAAGAATCCATTTCATTTTGTCCCTGAGGGGTTTAAAATTCACAATTTAGTGACAAATTATCTACTAAAAGAACCACTCCCATGATCATCTCTAAAAATAATGTTATATACACAGTGGCACTGAGACGGGGTAAGTTGGGACAAATTCCCAGGGCCGGTAGAAGATTGAGGGGCCCGGGCCACTTCCTAACAATAAGAATTTTTTCTACTTTTTTTAATCAAGTAACTGTGCATTATAAGATAAATAGAATTAAAATTGTATTATAAAAATGTAAGGTAAAGAAAAATCTTTGTATTCTAAATAGTTAAAATAAGAATTAATTATGATAATTAGATATAAGCATTTCATTTAAACAGAGAAGGAACTGACAGACCAACAGGACCCACAACAAATTTTTTAGAGGAATGGGATATATACAGTGGAATATGTTTATAATGAAATGATTAGGACCAGAAAATTTTTTTGTTATAACTGATGTGAAAAGAAAAATTTTTTAAAAAGTTGAGGACATTTCCCAAAGTTAGTTCCATGAGCCTATAACATTATTCTTTGAAAAAAATCGATATTTTAAAGATTTTCTTTGAAAATATAATTAAAAAATAAAATTCGTTGAACCTCAATTTCCTCAAATTGCATATAATATACTTTTTAAACAGAATTTAAAGTGAATAAAATTTTGAATAATCTATGTATAAAATATATGTAGTATGTATGGTTTTAATATCTTACAGAGGAGAAAAGGATCCCTATAGGTTTTGGGGGCCCCTATATATATATAGGGGCTCCAAAACCTGGTTTGTATCGGGGCCTAGGATTTCTCTCGGCATTCCTATATATACATATTTATCTATTTTTATATTAATATGAAACAAAAAATTATACATCCAAAGATTAATTTTTAGCTATGCTATTGATTGCTAATGTTAAACATTATCTCTTGTTTAGTACAAGCCAAGAAACATAATAATATAATTTTTATAAATCAACTACAATACTGTATATGTGTTACAGATAATTGTTATTTTTATAAACAATTTTATTATTTTAATTTTAATCTAACAATAGTCTATGAAGAATTTGAAATATTTTGAATTTTATTTAAATCTGATTTACTTGAAAATAGTTTCAATTGATAAATACTTTAAAAATTCTGAAATTTAACATATCAAAGTTCCAACTGTACAAAATAAATTTTTCAGTTTTAATATATTTAAAATAAAACTAATTTAATTATAAATAATTAAATTCAAAACAAAATTTTATTTTGTAATATACATTGCAACAATTATAATAAATTTATTAGAAGTAATTAAAAGAAAATTAAAATTAATCAAACTTTTCAAGCAATATTAAAAAATTACAATCTTTTGACATCCTATTTTGTTAATATATCCATACTAAAAGATTTTTATAAAATTATTATTGTTATTGAATTAAATTTAATATTAATTAGCATGCAAATATGCTAAATTTTACATAACAATAAAAAATTTTCAAGCATTATTTCCAAGCATACTAAAATGACTTATAGCATACAAAATATATTTGTATTTAAAAACTTTTATGTATAAAATTAAAAATAATAATAATAATAATAATCTTTATTACATTCAAATTTTTAGTAATTTTCATGCAATTAAATTATTTTAATATTTTATCTTATATTTTTGGCAAAAATTATCATGCATTTAATTATTCCTGCAATAAAGACTTAAAAATTCAATAATAAAATAAGTAATGCATGTTTATTAGCTGTGATACTCAAATCAGAACTCCATCCCCAAAGTTTGATAACAGAGGACTTGAATAATTCATTCTGTTGCCTAAAACAGAATAAATCACTGAACTATGTAAAATATTAATTAATATATTTACATTGTGTTTTCAATACATTTATATCATAAGCTATTTTTTCTTGTATTTAAATAAAGTATTGAATTTTAAACTTGAAAATTAATTTATTATTAAATTTATTTTTTATAATAAAAATACTTGAATTTTTTATTATACTGTGATAGTACAATTCGAAAAATTATTGACAACTGATATTATTTCAGATATTTTTATATAATTTTGTAAAAATGTATACGAAATATTGAAATTATGGACAAATTTAATATACCTTCAATATTTTCTTTGGTATACCATCAGAAACTTCTTCAAATATAGTTGTTTCATATGAAGATTGCTGAAACTTTGGGGGGAGATCATTGATGTCCTTAATCTTTATCAAAACAACAGTGGTATTCTCGTGCAGAGTGTCCGATGCCACAAGGGTAAGGTTGTACTGGGAAAAAATAAGACGTGCAAGCACATGCAGCATACCAATAATGAAAAATAAAAACATGCATTATATAATGGAAAATAAAATTGTTAAACTCAAGCCCTAACAAACATTTATAGCATAATTGCATTTTTAAAAAATAAAATGCATGATGATAGTTATATAAATGCATTTGTGGTTTAAAATAATCTCATAACCTGCAAAACACGCTTGGGTAGATTACGATCATCTTCTTCAGTAATCTGTGTTTCATAAGTTGGTCTGTCAAAAATTGGAGGATTATCATTCACATCTTTGATGTGTATAACCACAGTAGTATGATTTTCATTGAGGTTATCTGAAGCAACTAAACGAAGCTTGTACTAGAATAAAGGATTATATAAATTTTATTTATTTATTTTTCTATATATTGATGCGAAACAATTGGAGTAATGAAAAGCAACTTTTTTAAATTTATAATAATAAACCTTAAAACATTAAATTTTACACAAATTTGATTATTTTGAAATATATTATTGTAATTAATAAAACAATTTTCTGAAATTTATACTTTTTCCTTTAATATCTATTAATAAAAATATAACTAAAATATAACTAAATAAATAAAAGTTAAATTTAAATAGTATATATGTTCGGAAAAGGATAATAATTTATTAAAATATTTTATTTTTAAAATTTAGAAATAAAAGATTATTTTTTATTCAAAAAAATAGGAAAAAATTTATAGATGTAATAAATCTTTGCATAATGATTTTAATTAATTAATATAACTACAAAACATATTTTAATTTAACTGACTTTTTCAAACTTTTATAACTAAAATTATGAAAGCCATTCAAATAAAGGAAGGTAAATTTAATTTTTTTAGTTTATATTTTATAATTTATAAATATATTTATAATATTAGCTAGTAAATGCAACAAAGAAGTATTTGAATTGCTAGTTGAACCAATGTCTACTGTCACTGGAAAGAAACATATTTCCTTTCCATTCATTTCTACATTTTCTGAATTTAAATAGTATAATTTACTTTAACTCAGAACCAAGTCACATTCAGAAATGGCCACTTCATGCTCCATAAAGCAGAATCTGATGTCACATCACGTTTACAAATTGACTGTAAATATTTCTCTCACCAAAAGAAATTTGATATTTATAAATTCTAAAAAAGACCTTTGACTGAAATATAATTTATTGTTTCTTTGATGGATGAATCATAACATAGTACCACTGGAATTTTTGAAGTGAAAATTTATATATATTTATTTCTAATATTCTATAATCATTCAAAATGACTCATTAGCTATTTATTTAAATATCATAAATAAAAAATATTAAAAAAATTTTTATGAATGCTGCATAATATCATCATAAAATTTTTAAAGTTTGGAAAAATATTTCTAAATTATGTTATTCATGTTGATTCTACACTCAACTATTTTAAATTCAAAGTATTTTCATAAATTTCTGAATATCCAGGGTATTATTAAAATTTTCTTTACAACATGAACTAAAAATAATGCAAAAAAAAAAAAAATG